>CM014091.1:33358080-33470580 GCA_004119915.2 Collichthys lucidus
CGTCCACAGTACTGCCCTCAAGTATCAGAGATACTTGAACTTCTTCACTTGGGGCAGCAATTCACGACCAACCAGGGAACCATAGACTTGGAGGTTCACAGAGCACTATGAGTCCGCTGAGAAGGTGCTGCAGCATCTCACACACGCTTCTTTTGGAGCCAGAGTTGGAAGGAGCCTGGTGGCCGGCCCTCCATGGCCTGTACATGTAACTGCTGCAATATTTGAACAAAACACGTCAGGTTCAGGTTCTAGTTTGGACCTGCTGTCCTCCACCAGACACCCCCTGACCACCCTAAAACAGTTTAAAGAAGAGAGAGCAGAGAACTTCACCTTCGGTCCAAACAGCCAGCTCAGGGTGCAGATGTTACAGCTGAGGATGAGGATGCTGCTCAGGCAGAACTGAACAGGAGGATTGTTGGACGTCAGCAGTGATGCTGACACTCCTGACACACTGAACACCGCCACAGCGAACATACTCAGCGCCAGGTGTTTACTGCCGACAGCGGGATGATCGTCCTGCACAGTCCAGATGTTCCAGGCCACGAAACACCCGAGACCCTGAAAAGAAAAACACCTCATTTTATCTGAATGAAGCATCGACACAGTTTAGAAACTCCAAAATTCAAGTCACAGAGACTACATCCAGGTTTTAGACAGTCTGCGGGGACGTCACAGAGACTACGTCCAGGTTTTAGACAGTCTGAGGGGACGTCACAGAGACTACATCCAGGTTTTAGACAGTCTGCGGGGACGTCACAGAGACTACGTCCAGGTTTTAGACAGTCTGAGGGGACGTCACAGAGACTACATCCAGGTTTTAGACAGTCTGAGGGGACGTCACAGAGACTACATCCAGGTTTTAGACAGTCTGCGGGGACGTCACAGAGACTACGTCCAGGTTTTAGACAGTCTGAGGGGACGTCACAGAGACTACATCCAGGTTTTAGACAGTCTGAGGGGACGTCACAGAGACTACATCCAGGTTTTAGACAGTCTGCGGGGACGTCACGGAGACTACATCCAGGTTTTAGACAGTCTGAGGGGACGTCACAGAGACTACATCCAGGTTTTAGACAGTCTGAGGGGACGTCACAGAGACTACATCCAGGTTTTAGACAGTCTGTAGGGACGTCACAGAGACTACATCCAGGTTTTAGACAGTCTGAGGGGACGTCACAGAGACTACATCCAGGTTTTAGACAGTCTGCGGGGACGTCACGGAGACTACGTCCAGGTTTTAGACAGTCTGCGGGGACGTCACGGAGACTACGTCCAGGTTTTAGACAGTCTGCGGGGACGTCACAGAGACTACGTCCAGGTTTTAGACAGTCTGCTGGGACGTCTCGGAGACTACGTCCAGGTTTTAGACAGTTTGCGGGGACGTCACGGAGACTATGTCCAGGATTTAGACAGTCTGCAGGGATGTCACAGAGACTACGTCCAGGTTTTAGACAGTCTGCTGGGACGTCTCGGAGACTACGTCCAGGTTTTAGAGAGTCTGCGGGGACGTCACGGAGACTACGTCCAGGTTTCAGACAGTCTGTGGGGACGTCACCGAGACTACGTCCAGGTTTTAGACAGTCTGCGGGGACGTCACAGAGACTACGTCCAGGTGTTAGACAGTCTGCTGGGACGTCTCGGAGACTACGTCCAGGTTTTAGACAGTCTGCGGGGACGTCTCGGAGACTACGTCCAGGTTTTAGACAGTCTGTGGGGACGTCACGGAGACTACGTCCAGGTTTTAGACAGTCTGCGGGGACGTCACAGAGACTACGTCCAGGTTTTAGACAGTCTGCTGGGACGTCTCGGAGACTACGTCCAGGTTTTAGAAAGTCTGCAGGGACGTCACGGAGACTACGTCCAGGTTTTAGACAGTCTGTGGGGACGTCACGGAGACTACGTCCAGGTTTTAGACAGTCTGCGGGGACGTCACAGAGACTACGTCCAGGTTTTAGACAGTCTGCTGGGACGTCTCGGAGACTACGTCCAGGTTTTAGAAAGTCTGCAGGGACGTCACGGAGACTACGTCCAGGTTTTAGACAGTCTGCGGGGACGTCACAGAGACTACGTCCAGGTTTTAGACAGTCTGCGGGGACGTCACAGAGACTACGTCCAGGTTTTAGACAGTCTGCGGGGATGTCACAGAGACTACGTCCAGGTTTTAGACAGTCTGCGGGGACGTCACGGAGACTACGTCCAGGTTTTAGACAGTCTGCGGGGACGTCACAGAGACTACGTCCAGGTTTTAGACAGTCTGTGGGGACGTCACGGACACGGACACAGAACACATGTCAGTGTGGTGTGGGATCAGGTGTGTTGAGTCCGGACTGACCAGCAGAGGGACTTTGTATCCGTACACCGCGGTGAGCCACAGCTCCATGTTGGTGCTGCTGCAGTGTTCAGAGGACAGCCGGACCTTCACGTCCGGATCAGCGGGGTCACTCTGAAAGAAAACGATTTGTTCCTAAAGAAGGTCACCTGACAAACTCCAGGTAGTCAGAGGTCATTGTATGTTGTTACCTCTAAGTCGTGCTGCAGCACCACCCGTCTGAGGGGGTCCAGGATCTGCCAGGAGGTTAAAACGAACACATCGAGCAGGAACATCCAGAACACCACACAGCCTGATCGCTGCAGGCGGCTCTGCTGCTGCTGCTGCTGCCAACAAACAACGTTTACTGCACAGAGTTCTGCTTTCAGACCTTCACCTGTCATCAGAGAGTTCATTCAGAGAAACACAAAGTCACACGAGAGCTCGGTGGATGCTTCACCTTCACTCTGACGCTGTGGACTGAATAAATCCTCCATGTTCTGTTGAACAGCACAGCGAAGCCCACAGTGTGTCCCACCGACAGAGTCCAGAGACGAACCTGCAGGATGGAACAAATGCAACACGTGGAGCACATGGAACGTAACTGAAGCCGTCACACAAAAGTAATCGAGTAAAAAGTGACAATGTGTCACTGACTCTGCTGACACTGGATCATATTTATGAAGGAAATGTTTTCTGGTTTTCCCTCTGATGAACTCTCTGTGATTTACAGAGTTTATGATGGACAGTGAAGTAAACTGCTGACAGCTGTAGCTGCTGTTAGCTCATGTTAGCTCAGTCTGTTAGCTGCTGTTAGCTCAGTTTGTTAGCTGGGCTGCCCAGACTGTGAGCTCAGAGCACAGGGGGAGTGTTAGTGTTTGTACCACAGGAGTTTTAGACCATCAGGCAATGTAACCAGGCTGAGCAGCCTCTATGGACATGATGGCAGAGGAGCAGAGAGTGAAGAGGACGCTGACTGAGAAGCTAAGAAGAGAAAAGGAGAGAGTGAGCGAGCAAGAAGCCGCCGGACAAGAGTAAATGTGGGACTGACTTTTAGTGGTTGGTGAGAGCTGGTGAAATAAAAGGCTGAAAGACAGACGCCGAGCTGGACTGACTGCTGGACTAGTCTCTGATATCAGCCGCTGCTGGACTAGTCTCTGATATCAGCCGCTGCTGGACTAGTCTCTGATATCAGCTGCTGCTGGACTAGTCACTGATATCAGCCGCTGCTGGACTAGTCTCTGATATCAGCCGCTGCTGGACTAGTCTCTGATATCAGCCGCTGCTGGACTAGTCTCTGATATCAGCCGCTGCTGGACTAGTCTCTGATATCAGCCGCTGCTGGACTAGTCTCTGATATCAGCCGCTGCTGGACTAGTCTCTGATATCAGCCGCTGCTGGACTAGTCTCTGATATCAGCTGCTGCTGGACTAGTCTCTGATATCAGCCGCTGCTGGACTAGTCTCTGATATCAGCCGCTGCTGGACTAGTCTCTGATATCAGCCGCTGCTGGACTAGTCTCTGATATCAGCCGCTGCTGGCTAGTCACTGATATCAGCCGCTGCTGGACTAGTCTCTGATATCCTGCTGCTGGATGATGATTGGTGGTGGGACCGGATGATGATTGGCGTGGGGACCCGCTGGGGGACCTGATGATGATGGCTGGGACCTGGATGATGATTGGCCGCTGGGGACCTGGATGATGATTGGCTGCTGGGGACCTGGATGATGATTGGCTGCTGGGACCTGGATGAGATTGGCTGCTGGGGACCTGGATGTGATTGGCCGCTGGGACCTGGATGATGATTGGCTGCTGGGGACCTGGATGATGATTGGCTGCTGGGGACCCTGGATGATGATTGGCTGCTGGGACCTGGTCTGCAGCTGTACAGTAAATGTGCTCTGGTTCATAAATATCTTTTTAAAATGCCGCCGTCTGAACTCACAGAGCAGAGGACCTCAGATGTCCAGTTGGACAGCGAGGCTCCGTCCAGACCGGAGATCAGGACCGAGGACGAGGACAGCAGGATGCCCAGCAGCAGCAGCTTGTCCTGGGAGTCACCGCTGGACGTCAGCAGCCGCAGCAAGAGGAGACCAGCTAACATGGCAGAACCAGTTCTGTGTGTGAGGCGGATCTGCAGGAGCTGTACCAGTGTTCCCGGCAGAGGACGGCGAGGAAGAGGACGATCAGAGTAATGAGGATGGTCACAGCCGCTGCTGCTGAGACGATGCTGGACAGCAGGAGGCCGACATGCCGCCGCTGCTCGAGGACCAGAGTCCGGTCTCTGGCTGGTCCTGGACCTGCAGAACCAAACCAATAACATCCATCCAGAGTGTGTCACGCCTGAAAACATCATGAAGGTTTGACTCTCACCTGTAAACCTCAGCAGGTGATCCATCAGACGGAGCTGTCGGGACGAAGTATTGAAGTCTCCAACCAACACACTGCTGCTGCCTGACACACACACACACACACACACACACACACACACACACACGCACACGCACACGCACACGCACACGCACACACACACGACTAAGAACGTGTGCATGGTAACAGCTGTACTGCATCACATGATTTTAAAGACCTTGGATCTGGATCAGCTCGATCGACGTCACCCTCTGTCCGTCCACAAAGAAAACTGGACCCTGAAAACCAACAAAGGACACACTCAGGTGTGTGTGTGTTACAGGTGTGTGTGTGTTACAGGTGTGTGTGTGTTACAGGTGTGTGTGTGTTACAGGTGTGTGTGTGTGTTACAGATGTGTGTGTGTGTTACAGGTGTGTGTGTGTGTTACAGATGTGTGTGTGTGTTACAGGTGTGTGTGTGTTACAGGTGTGTGTGTTACAGGTGTGTGTGTTACAGGTGTGTGTTACAGGTGTGTGTTTACAGGTGTGTGGTGTTACAGGTGTGTGTGTTACAGGTGTGTTACAGGTGTGTGTGTGTTACAGGTGTGTGTGTTACAGGTGTGTGTGTTACAGGTGTGTGTGTTACAGGTGTGTGTGTGTGTGTTACAGGTGTGTGTGTTACAGGTGTGTGTGTTACAGGTGTGTGTGTTACAGGTGTGTTACAGGTGTGTTACAGGTGTGTGTGTTACAGGTGTGTGTGTTACAGGTGTGTGTGTTACAGGTGTGTGTGTGTGTGTTACAGGTGTGTGTGTTACAGGTGTGTGTGTTACAGGTGTGTGCGTTACAGGTGTGTGTGTTACAGGTGTGTGTGTGTGTGTTACAGGTGTGTGTGTTACAGGTGTGTGTGTTACAGGTGTGTGTGTTTACAGTGTGTTACAGGTGTGTTACAGGTGTGTGTTACAGGTGTGTGTGTTACAGGTGTGTGTGTTACAGGTGTGTTACAGGTGTGTGTGTGTTACAGGTGTGTGTGTTACAGGTGTGTGTGTTACAGGTGTGTGTGTTACAGGTGTGTGTGTTACAGGTGTGTTACAGGTGTGTGTGTTACAGGTGTGTTACAGGTGTGTGTGTGTTACAGGTGTGTGTGTTACAGGTGTGTGTGTTACAGGTGTGTTACAGGTGTGTGTGTGTTACAGGTGTGTGTGTTACAGGTGTGTGTGTGTTACAGGTGTGTGTGTTACAGGTGTGTGTTACAGGTGTGTTACAGGTGTGTGTGTTACAGGTGTGTTACAGGTGTGTGTGTTACAGGTGTGTTACAGGTGTGTGTGTTACAGGTGTGTTACAGGTGTGTGTGCGTTACAGGTGTGTGTGTGTTACAGGTGTGTGTGTGTTACAGGTGTGTGTGTTACAGGTGTGTGTGCGTTACAGGTGTGTGTGTGTTACAGATGTGTGTGTGTGTTACAGGTGTGTGTGTGTGTTACAGATGTGTGTGTGTGTTACAGGTGTGTGTGTGTGTTACAGGTGTGTGTGTTACAGGTGTGTGTGTTACAGGTGTGTTACAGGTGTGTGTGCGTTACAGGTGTGTGTGTTACAGGTGTGTTACAGGTGTGTGTGTTACAGGTGTGTGTGTTACAGGTGTGTGTGTTACAGGTGTGTGTGTTACAGGTGTGTTACAGGTGTGTGTGTGTTACAGGTGTGTGTGTTACAGGTGTGTGTGTGTTACAGGTGTGTTACAGGTGTGTGTGTTACAGGTGTGTTACAGGTGTGTGTGTGTTACAGGTGTGTTACAGGTGTGTGTGTTACAGGTGTGTGTGTTACAGGTGTGTGTGTGTTACAGGTGTGTTACAGGTGTGTGTGTGTGTTACAGGTGTGTTACAGGTGTGTGTGTTACAGGTGTGTGTGTTACAGGTGTGTGTGTGTTACAGGTGTGTTACAGGTGTTACAGGTGTGTGTGTTACAGGTGTGTTACAGGTGTTACAGGTGTGTGTGTGTTACAGGTGTGTTACAGGTGTGTGTGTGTTACAGGTGTTACAGGTGTGTGTGTGTGTTACAGGTGTGTGTGTGTGTTACAGGTGTGTGTGTGTTACAGGTGTGTTACAGGTGTGTTACAGGTGTGTGTGTGTTACAGGTGTGTTACAGGTGTGTGTGTGTTACAGGTGTGTGTGTGTGTTACAGGGGTGTGTGTTACAGGTGTGTTACAGGTGTGTGTGTTACAGGTGTGTTACAGGTGTTACAGGTGTGTTACAGGTGTGTTACAGGTGTGTGTGTTACAGGTGTGTGTGTGTGTGTGTTACAGGTGTGTGTGTGTTACAGGTGTGTGTGTGTGTTACAGGTGTGTGTGTGTGTTACAGGTGTGTGTGTGTTACAGGTGTGTGTGTGTGTGTGTTACAGGTGTGTGTGTGTGTTACAGGTGTGTTACAGGTGTGTGTGTGTTACAGGTGTGTGTGTGTTACAGGTGTGTGTGTGTGTTACAGGTGTGTTACAGGTGTGTGTGTGTTACAGGTGTGTTACAGGTGTGTGTGTGTGTTACAGGTGTGTTTGTGTGTTACAGGTGTGTTACAGGTGTGTGTGTGTTACAGGTGTGTTACAGGTGTGTGTGTGTTACAGGTGTGTTACAGGTGTGTGTGTTACAGGTGTGTGTGTGTTACAGGTGTGTTACAGGTGTGTGTGTGTTACAGGTGTGTGTGTGTTACAGGTGTGTGTGTGTTACAGGTGTGTGTGTGTTACAGGTGTGTTACAGGTGTGTGTGTGTTACAGGTGTGTTACAGGTGTGTGTGTGTTACAGGTGTGTGTGTGTTACAGGTGTGTGTGTGTGCTCACTGTGACTCCTTCAAACTGCGTCTTCTTCACGGCCTCCAGCAGCATCTTGTGAACTTGGTCCCCGCTGACGCTGGCGTCTCTCTGGGCGCTGTACTTCTCTCTGTGCTTCACGGCCTCCATCACCTGACTCAGAGCTCTGGCGGCGACCCAAACAGCGTCATAGGCGAAGGTGTGGAGGGGGCTGACCTTTGACCCGTCCTGGATCAGCTGTCTGCGGTAAGAGTCCTGGTAATCCTGGGGAGTCTGCAGAGACACAGAGGTCAGTCCACGTCATTACAAACACACACACAGAGAAAAGACCCAAACCGACCCGTCCAGAGACTCCCGGTGCGTTTGTGTGGCTCAGCTGTCTGATCTGCAGCCTGATGGAGCCGTCTGCAGCCAGCAGCACACTGTGAGCCGTGCAGCCAGCAGCCGGCCGGCCCAGCCTCCATCCGGCCACTCCTCCATCAGCAATGATCCACTGGTACCGAGCTCCAAACAGGTTCAGTCTGTAGGCCTGAGAGTCCCACAGAGGGAGAGTCATTATCATTACCGGACACACTCATCATGTCTCACCAGTGCATGAACAGAAACACACTCTGTGTGTGTTGTCTGAAATGTTCAGCTGTCAGTGCTAAATCACTTTTTATTTCTGATTGAAAGTTTTAAGAATAGTTTAGTCGTTAATCCAGAATGATTCAGAGGTACAGAGTAGTCCTCGCAGCCATTTGAATGTTCTGAAAGTTTAAGATTTCCCCTCATTCTAGCTGGAGGGGTGTCCACTTACTTTTGGCCATAAACATTACACTTACACAGCAGAAAACCTCGGCGGCAGAATCCTCTTCAAACTGTCCGATGATGATCCGGACGTCACGGTCCTGCAAACAAAGGATGGATGGATCATTACGGCATCGACGACGCTCAGGAAAATAAAGGTTCTGCAAGAAATATGTTCATCAACTCATCAGCAGCTCTGTGTGGAGTCTAAACTCACAACTACAGAACCGTTTCATTTAAAACCAGAACAAAACAAGAACCATCTAAAACAGGTTCTGTACTGAAGAACCATCTAAAACAGGTTCTGTACTGAAGAACCATCTAAAACAGGTTCTGTACTGTAGAACCATCTAAAACAGGTTCTGTACTGTAGAACAATCTAAAACAGGTTCTGTACTGTAGAACCATCTAAAACAGGTTCTGTACTAAAGAACCATCTAAAACAGGTTCTGTACTGTAGAACAATCTAAAACAGGTTCTGTACTGAAGAACCATCTAAAACAGGTTCTGTACTAAAGAACCATCTAAAACAGGTTCTGTACTGAAGAACCATCTAAAACAGGTACTGTACTGAAGAACCATCTAAAACAGGTTCTGTACTAAAGAACCATCTAAAACAGGTTCTGTACTGAAGAACCATCTAAAACAGGTTCTGTACTGAAGAACCATCTAAAACAGGTTCTGTACTAAAGAACCATCTAAAACAGGTTCTGTACTGAAGAACCATCTAAAACAGGTTCTGTACTAAAGAACCATCTAAAACAGGTTCTGTACTAAAGAACCATCTAAAACAGGTTCTGTACTGTAGAACCATCTAAAACAGGTTCTGTACTAAAGAACCATCTAAAACAGGTTCTGTACTGAAGAACCATCTAAAACAGGTTCTGTACTGAAGAACCATCTAAAACAGGTTCTGTACTGAAGAACCATCTAAAACAGGTTCTGTACTAAAGAACCATCTAAAACAGGTTCTGTACTAAAGAACCATCTAAAACAGGTTCTGTACTAAAGAACCATCTAAAACAGGTTCTGTACTAAAGAACCATCTAAAACAGGTTCTGTACTGTAGAACCATCTAAAACAGGTTCTGTACTGAAGAACCATCTAAAACAGGTACTGTACTGAAGAACCATCTAAAACAGGTTCTGTACTAAAGAACCATCTAAAACAGGTTCTGTACTGTAGAACAATCTAAAACAGGTTCTGTACTAAAGAACCATCTAAAACAGGTTCTGTACTAAAGAACCATCTAAAACAGGTTCTGTACTAAAGAACCATCTAAAACAGGTTCTGTACTAAAGAACCATCTAAAACAGGTTCTGTACTAAAGAACCATCTAAAACAGGTTCTGTACTAAAGAACCATCTAAAACAGGTTCTGTACTAAAGAACCATCTAAAACAGGTTCTGTACTAAAGAACCATCTAAAACAGGTTCTGTACTGTAGAACCATCTAAAACAGGTTCTGTACTGAAGAACCATCTAAAACAGGTACTGTACTGAAGAACCATCTAAAACAGGTACTGTACTGAAGAACCATCTAAAACAGGTTCTGTACTAAAGAACCATCTAAAACAGGTTCTGTACTAAAGAACCATCTAAAACAGGTTCTGTACTAAAGAACCATCTAAAACAGGTTCTGTACTAAAGAACCATCTAAAACAGGTTCTGTACTGAAGAACCATCTAAAACAGGTACTGTACTGAAGAACCATCTAAAACAGGTTCTGTACTAAAGAACCATCTAAAACAGGTTCTGTACTGTAGAACAATCTAAAACAGGTTCTGTACTAAAGAACCATCTAAAACAGGTTCTGTACTAAAGAACCATCTAAAACAGGTTCTGTACTAAAGAACCATCTAAAACAGGTTCTGTACTAAAGAACCATCTAAAACAGGTTCTGTACTGTAGAACCATCTAAAACAGGTTCTGTACTGAAGAACCATCTAAAACAGGTACTGTACTGAAGAACCATCTAAAACAGGTACTGTACTGAAGAACCATCTAAAACAGGTACTGTACTGAAGAACCATCTAAAACAGGTTCTGTACTAAAGAACCATCTAAAACAGGTACTGTACTGAAGAACCATCTAAAACAGGTTCTGTACCGAAGAACCATCTAAAACAGGTTCTGTACCGAAGAACCATCTAAAACAGGTTCTGTACTAAAGAACCATCTAAAACAGGTTCTGTACTAAAGAACCATCTAAAACAGGTTCTGTACTGAAGAACCATCTAAAACAGGTTCTGTACTGAAGAACCATCTAAAACAGGTTCTGTACTAAAGAACCATCTAAAACAGGTTCTGTACTGAAGAACAATCTAAAACAGGTTCTGTACTGAAGAACCATCTAAAACAGGTTCTGTACTAAAGAACCATCTAAAACAGGTTCTGTACTAAAGAACCATCTAAAACAGGTTCTGTACTAAAGAACCATCTAAAACAGGTTCTGTACTGAAGAACCATCTAAAACAGGTTCTGTACTAAAGAACCATCTAAAACAGGTTCTGTACCGTAGAACCATCTAAAACAGGTTCTGTACTGAAGAACAATCTAAAACAGGTTCTGTACTGAAGAACAATCTAAAACAGGTTCTGTACTGAAGAACCATCTAAAACAGGTTCTGTACTGAAGAACCATCTAAAACAGGTTCTGTACTAAAGAACCATCTAAAACAGGTTCTGTACTGAAGAACCATCTAAAACAGGTTCTGTACTGAAGAACCATCTAAAACAGGTTCTGTACTGAAAACATTTAAACCACATCCTTTGCATAAGAACCATGTACTACAGGTTCTTTCTTGAGCCATTTGGGTCCACAAAACTTTATTTTGTTAAAGTGGAACATTCTTGATGGCACCTTTCTCTTGATAACAGGTTCTTTGTGGGAACCATTTTTGAGCCTCTGAGTTGACCTCATCGTGTCTGTGCAGGGTGGAGCCTGTTGCCTGGTGCAGGTTCCACCTCAGTGTTCCTGTAAATCTGGGCCCAACCTTCTGCTTGGATTGACTGAGTCCGTGCAGTACCTTCATCTTCCTCACGCTGGCGCAGACGTCTTCAGAGAGACTTGGTGTGGAAACAACCTGCAGGTCAGCGTCCAGCAGCTGTGCGATCACGTCCTTCTTCATCTGCACAGTGTGGAAATAAAGGGAACGTTACTCAGAGCCGTGTGGAGCTAAAGGAGGTTCCTGTCATGAGAAACGTTTCAGCATCACCTCCGAGAGTCCGGCTCCTTCCTGCGTGATGACACCGACTCTGCTCCACTTGAGGTGCTGCAGCAGCTTCACCGTGGCCTGGTTCAGAGCTCGGCCCGACGGCACCGTGCTGAACAGGTTCCCGTACCGCTTCCTGTCAGACAGGCTCGGGGACGAGGCCGCAAAGGACACCTGGAGGACATCAGAGGACATGAGCGTCCACACAACGACAATCCATCTGACAGGGACTACATGTGTACCTGCACCAGCCTGAGAGCGGGCAGAGCGCGAGCGATCAGCGCCGTCACAGATGGACACACCCCTCCAAACACCAGCAGGTACTTTGGTCCCGCCCACATGGCGTCAAACAGGTTTCTGAGGGACGTCACAGGGTCACACTGTGGGAAAGCAAGACACAGTGACTTTACTGTGACCGTGGCTCCAGACTACAGCACAGAGACCACGTCCAGGTTTGTGTCTGTGTGGACGTCTCACAATATTAAGACATGTATGTACGTCCTACAGTCCTCTGTTTGGATTTCATCTGTACAGAAGAGACCGACCTGTGAGTCCAGCAGCTGGAGCTGGATCTCATAGTTTCCCAGCGGTGGTGGTTCTCTCTTCAGGTCCTGCAGAGCCAGTCTGACAGCCGGAGCCACGGCGGTGGTCAGGTTCTCCTTCCCCACCTCGGAGCTGACGGGCATCACCCACAGCACAGGCAGAGGGTGACGGACCTGAGCCAGCACCGGCCCAACAACCAGCCAGCAGAGCAGCAGCACCAGCAGCCTGAACACCTCCACCGGTCCACCACGCTCCATCCTCCAGTCCACTCTGCCCTGATCCTCCTGCGAGGGAAACTCTAATCCTCTTTAGAGCCTGAGGAGATAAGAGGATCAACGTGGACACAAGATGTCACTAAGATCAGCTGAACACAGGAGCTGTATTCACAGAATAAAGACCAGTTTGCTTCAGAGAAGAAGAAGACGACGAGGTGAAGACCAGGACTCTACTACTTCACTTCAGCGTTCTCGGTCACAAAGAAGAAGGAATTCATGTAATGGGCTTCGTTTACACCAGTGTTTCTCAAACTTTTTCAAAACCAAGGACCACTTTGTCAAAAAAAAAATTTCAGGGACCACCTGACCCCGTCTTCAGCCACCTATCCATCATTGTTTCCCATCCTCTCCGTGCCTTGTTTTAGTTAAAGTTCACAGCTTTTGCTGCTCTTTTCCTTGCTTTCTTTTCCTTACTTACTGACGTGACAGCGGAATGATTTTGTCTATAGGAGACGCCGTGGTTGCTTAGGCAACAATTTGGGCACTGCTAATTCAGATTTATCTTCATATATCCATTATACATATTTAAAAAAAATTTGTCTGCATTTTTGTTCAGAGAACAAATTCGCTTTACACTGCAAATAATGTTAGGTAGGACTAGGGCTGATATGGCCTGTAACCAATATCTCGATATTTTTAAGCTATATCGCGATACACGATATATATTTCGATATTTTTGTTGTTGTTTTTGTATTGTTTATTTCTAATAAATATTGTCATTATTTCCATGATAGCATTGTAATTGCTCAGAATCAACGTAGAACAGTAGATTTACACTTGCTGTGAGACACACCTCTTTATAGCATTTTAACACTTGTCATATTTTTTATGAATTTTTAATACATTTCATGATGTAAATATGAGCTTTAAAGCTCAATAGCTTCCAGGTCCTGTGACCTATTGGCTCAAAATCAGTGTAGAACAGTCGAGCTACACCTGCTATACGACACACTCTCTTTTTTATAGCATTTTAACACTTGTCATATTTTTTATGAATTTTTAATATATTTCATAATGTACATATGAGCATTGAAGCAGTGCAGAATCATACTTGGCATATGAGACACTTTTTTAAATCAAATTTTAACCATTCTTCATATTTTATAAATAAACGTTTAATACATTTAACACCCACGTTTTATTTTGAAAACCGGAAGTGTCCACACGCTGCAGTAAGCTAGCGCTGACTTTCCAGTTTTTTAAAAGTGTTTTCGCAAGTCGCAATAAGGGCGCACTTGAAAATATTGGAGCAGCTGACGTGACCACGCGAAAACGAGAGACGTGACCGCAGCTGTTTTTCTTCAGAACCAAGTCGTCCGTCTCCATCTTCAATTACCTCACCTTGGCTTTACCTCTCCTCACTTGATACAGAAAGTACGCATGCGCGCAGGGGATGTTTCTGGGTGGGCGGGGCAGTGTGCTGCGTGCTGTGAGCAGCAGGAGTGAGTGACAGGCGAATCCCCGGAGAATTAAATGCAGACGGCTTAAAACATTTACGTGACAAGTACTCGATGGTCGCGATATAGTCATTTCATACATCTCACGGAGAACAAGCCGCGATATATCGAGTATCCCTAGGTAGGACTCCACAAACTTGTGTGGGAAATTCGAATATTTTAAGAGATCCTCTCACGGACCACTTGAGGTCGCTCGCGGACCACTAGTGGTCCGCGGACCACACTTTGAGTAACACTGGTTTACACCAACATGCAGCACATCACATCACAGTATATATATAACAGTGATGAACTTTATTAGTAGAGAAGCTTTGAAGGAATGCAGCTCAAAGCGTTTCACAAGAGGAATGAGAATGAAAATAAACACGAGCATTAAGAAAAACATCTTTCATGGTAATTAATATAAACCCAACGATTAATAACGATGAGAGCTGAAAGCATCAGCTAAACACATTTTAAAGAAGTGCAGTCATGGCTCAGTCGTAACGGCTGAAGAGACGTTCTTTGCTAAATGTTTCGTGAAACGTCTCCACCCGTCACTGACGACGGCTGCTGCTGCGACCGAGCGGCAGACGATCAACAAAAGTTATCAATGTAGCTTGGAGCTAATGGTCGTGCTTCAGTTAATGTGGGATCTGAATCTACCTGTAACCTCACATTTAATCCAGAGTTGATTTTTTCTACATTATTAAACATCGTTTCTCTTTTTGTTTCAGACTCCACTCGTAGGATTTCAGGTTCGTCCTCGTTTAACTTGAAGAAATTCTGGCTCGTCCATTTGTTTCTTGACTGCAGACAGGTAGTAACGGGGTTTATAGCTGCAGCATCATTTGGTTCAGCTGTGACGTACAGTCATCTGCGTAACTATGGAAACACACATTGTGCTCTCTGATGATGTCACCGAGTGGCAGCATGTACAGTGAGAATAATAATGGACCTAAGGCATCTCCACTGTGCAACCCCAAAACACACGTCATGTTCCTCAGACACACGATCTCCAAGACTGACGCTGAACCAGTGGAACAGTCAGGAAGACGATGATGAAGATGTCATGGTGGATGGTATCAAACGCTGCGCTTAGGTCTGAGAGGACGTGAACTGAGACCTTATTTTCATCAGAGTTTACTTCTGCAACTTTTCTGCAATAACACAAACAGTCACCATGTGAGAAAACAGAAGAAAACATCTCCATGAACATCGTCTGAATCACTAATAATGACACTCGAGTTCAGAGTTTCTGTCTCTGACGTGTTTCTCATTCATACGACGTCCAGAGAAATCAGACGTAGAACAAGTGAGTGAAATGTTGTGGTGTTCAGTGTGTGATGGAGGTTTAACACAGCGCTGACTTTTCACCAACATCCAGAGATATTTCAGAAAGTCAAAGAAACTCTGATCAACATTTTCAGATCAACAACGGATCAAATGAAACGTCCAAGTGAAAGCGGTCGCTGACAAACTCACAGGAAGTGATCAGCAGACTTTGCACTTCTTCACTTCAGTTTTCTGCTTCAACAATCTGTTAAACTAGAAACACTGAGGATTTGACAAAGCTCAGAGATTTATAATCTGACATTAATAACAATGATACTTAAGTTTGGAGTCACAGTTCAGTTTGTAGACGTCAGTGAAGCTTCCATTCAATCCAAACTTTCTACAGGTTCGATCTTCTTGTTTCTGTCCAACAATCGTCTGCTCTTGGTGCTGAGAAGCAGGACTTCAGAGAGCTCACTTTATGCATGCAGGCTGGATGCTGCTTTTTCACATCAACTTCCAAACTGCATCAGAAACAGAGCGAGGACATTAACTGCAGTTCTCCATCAGTCCACAGGGTGGAGCTGCAACAGAAAGCAAAGCAGACAAATCTGTTCAAATAAGTGTTCATCTGCAGTTATGTTGTCATGAACACAACTGATCTGTAGAAGCTCTTTGGCCTCACAGTATGGTCCAGGTCCAGGTCCAGGTCCAGGTCCAGGTCCAGGTGGCTGAGTGTGGAGCAGAGGGAGTGGAGGAGTCTCAGTGTGTCAGCAGCAGCAGAGCAGTCCAGATCCACTGATGATCCTCTGTCACATGATCCAGAGGAACACACATGATGATGGTGGACTTGACTTTGTGTCTGACAGTGGAGCTGATCTCAGAGCAGTTCAGACTGCAGCGCTGACAGTCATCTCCACCTGTTGGGATTCCTCCGTCAGTCTCTGCTGGATGAAGCTCTCCTCTCCACTCCACCTCCCAGTAACATGGCCCAGTCAGAGCTGATGCTGCTGCTTCAACCTCTCTGGATCATCAGGACTCAGCTGATCCTCTCTCAGTCTGACTTCCACCTGTTGAGAGAAGCAGACAGACAACAGAAGTCATGAATCAGTGTTTGCAGAGACTCCCTTCATCAGCTGTCAGTCAGTGATGCAGCACATCCAGTATAAAGACCAGCAGGACTTCAGTCCTGTTCAGACACAAGTGGAGCGGCTGTGTAGCGTAGCCAGCTTCCTGTCAGCTCTCATGTTAACGTGTTGGACTGAAGCTCACAGACCTGCATCAAGTCTGCTGACTCTGCACATTTCACTCAAGGACACAGTGGAAATAAAGTGCTGACATTCCCTGAACGCATCATCAGTGCAGAAACAGAGAGACGTTCACTGCTCACTTTCATTTCCAGCTGTGGGTCCTGGACTTCAGCAGAGGTTCTGCTCTGTACAAAGACCACATGCTCACTAAATGTAATGATGCTTCTTTGCAGGCTTCAGTCAGACTGATCTGAGAGCTGTGACAAAGATGAACTGATCAGTTCTTTAGTGTTGGACTGAGAGAACAAACACTTTGAGATCAGATCTGATGAATGAGGACCACTGTCTCTGTACATCTTGGAACGCTGTCAGCTGGAATCAGCTTTATTTCCTGTACACATGAACACAACAACAACAGTCATCTTCACATCAACCAAAGACACGTGATCACAACGAGCTTCTGGCTCATCTGATTGGCTGACTGTTCTCTCTCTCTCTGTCTTTCTGTCCAATCCTGAAGCCTGTCACCGTTCTCCTCTCACAGCTTCACTGAGGAAAGCAGCCGCCGAGAAGGTCGGAGGTTTACAGGAAATACTGGATCTGTGCTTTGATACTAACTGTGTTTAGTACAATACTGCTGAGACCAACATGGACTGACTGCAACCCTCTACTGACCTCAGAGTCTTCAGTCTGCAGTGTGGACTCTGCAGAAAATCACACAGCAGCTTCACTCCTGAATCCTGCAGGTTGTTTCCTCTCAGGTCCAGGTATGTCAGATGGGAGGGGTTGGACTTCAGGGCTGAGGCCAGAGAAGCACAGCTGATCTCTGACAAGCTGCAGCCCCACAATCTGAATAAAGAATAAATGATGTAAGTTTATGAAACAGTTCAGTCAGTAGAAACATTAAGGATAGGCCAACGCGTTGGCATACCGTTGGTGGATAGGCCAACGCGTTGGCATACCGTTGGTGGATAGGCCACCTCGTTGGCATACCGTTGTTGGATAGGCCACCTCGTTGGCATACCGTTGTTGGATAGGCCACCTCGTTGGCATACCGTTGGTGGATAGGCCACCTCGTTGGCATACCGTTGGTGGATAGGCATACCGTTGTTGGATAGGCCACCTCGTTGGCATACCGTTGTTGGATAGGCCAACGCGTTGGCATACCGTTGGTGGATAGGCCACCTCGTTGGCATACCGTTGTTGGATAGGCCACCTCGTTGGCATACCGTTGTTGGATAGGCCACCTCGTTGGCATACCGTTGGCGGATAGGCCACCTCGTTGGCATACCGTTGTTGGATAGGCCACCTCGTTGGCATACCGTTGGTGGATAGGCCACCTCGTTGGCATACCGTTGGTGGATAGGCATACCGTTGTTGGATAGGCCACCTCGTTGGCATACCGTTGGTGGATAGGCCACCTCGTTGGCATACCGTTGGTGGATAGGCATACCGTTGGTGGATAGGCCACCTCGTTGGCATACCGTTGGTGGATAGGCCACCTCGTTGGCATACCGTTGTTGGATAGGCCACCTCGTTGGCATACCGTTGTTGGATAGGCCACCTCGTTGGCATACCGTTGTTGGATATGTCACCTCATTGGCATACCGTTGTTGGATATGTCACCTCATTGGCATACCGTTGTTGGATATGTCACCTCATTGGCATACCGTTGTTGGATATGTCACCTCATTAGCATATTGTTGTTGGATATGTCACCTCATTAGCATTTTATTCTTGGATATGTCACCTCATTAGCATATTATTCTTGGATATGTCACCTCATTAGCATATTATTCTTGGATATGTCACCTCATTGGCATATTGTTATTGGATGTCACCTCATTAGCATATTGTTCTTGGATATGTCGCCTCATTAGCATATTGTTGTTGGATATGTCGCCTCATTAGCATATTGCTGTTGGATATGTCGCCTCATTAGCATATTGTAGGATATGTCACCTCATTAGCATATTGTTGGTGGATATGTCACCTCATTAGCATATTGTTGGTGGATATGTCGCCTCATTAGCATATTGTTGGTGGATATGTCGCCTCATTAGCATATTGTTGGTGGATATGTCACCTCATTAGCATATTGTTGTTGGATATGTCACCTCATTAACATATTATGGTTGGATATGTCACCTCATTAGCATTTTATTCTGGATATGTCACCTCATTAGCATATTATTCTTGGATATGTCACCTCATTAGCATATTGTTTTTAAATGTCACCTCATTAGCATATTGTTGTTGGATATGTCACCTCATTAGCATATTGTTGTTGGATATGTCACCTCATTAGCATATTATTGGTGGATATGTCAACGCATTAGCATATTATTCTTGGATATGTCACCTCATTAGCATATTGTTGTTGGATATGTCACATCATTAGCATATTATTCTTGGATATGTCACATCATTAGCATATTATTCTTGGATATGTCCCCTCATTAGCATATTATTCTTGGATATGTCACCTCATTAGCATATTCATTTCAGATATAAACGTCATTGAAGATTTCTAGAGACATTTTGACTCGTGGAAATTCCTTTTTTTAAATCTAAAGTTCAATTCTGACGAGTTCTAAAAGGAATTGTAGATATCTCAAATATAATTGTTACTAGTACAAATATAATTTCCACAAGTTCAAACTGTATTTCAGATATCTGAAATATAATCCTAGATATCGATTACATTCTTACTAGTTACAATTTCAAGCCGACACATCGATCATTTCATTTAAGTTTCACTAACTGTAATCGTGTTATTTAACTTGACAAAGTAATTAGTTACATTTCTAGTTACCACCAAAAGTAATGTGATTACAGTATGTAACACATTAGTCCCAACACTACTGACCTCAGAGTCTGCAGTCTGCAGTGTGGACTCTGCAGAAAATCACACAGCAGCTTCACTCCTGAATCCTGCAGCTTGTTGATACTCAGGTCCAGCTCTGTCAGATGGGAGGGGTTGGACTTCAGAGCTGAGGCCAGAGAAGCACAGCTGATCTCTGACAAACTGCAGCTCCTCAATCTGAATAAAGAAAAAAAGATGTTGATAAAAATCCATTTATGATCCAATCAGATGTGTTCAGGTTTGATCAGACTGAAAGAAATGTCAAACTTCTGATCTAGATTTAAGTTTGGTAGATATACACTGGACAAGAGCAGAACACATGAACTGACCCCAGAGTCTGCAGTCTACAGTTTGGACTCTCCAGTCCAGCAAACAGAGGCTTCACTCCTGAATCTTCCAGGTTGTTGTGACCCAGGTCCAGGTGTGTCAGATGGGAGGGGTTGGACTTCAGAGCTGAGGCCACGACTTCACAGTGAGTCTCTGAGAGGTCACAGCCTGTAAGTCTGTGATGACAGAGAATATAAAAGTTCAAGTCAAATCAAATCTGACATTTTATTCTGGAGCCTCCATCAGCCAAACAAAGACAGTTAGAAGATGACAGAAGATTCTTGTGTTCACCGACTTGACAGCAACAAACACAGAAATGATTTTTCTAGACGTTTGTAGTTGAACACATGTAGAATTATTTCAATCAGCAGCTTTAATACTAGTTTAAGAAACTTTCAGAGTGTGAAGTTTGATATTGTGCATGTGTGTAAAGTGTGTGTCTTTACTCTAATACTGATGGCTTCAGCTTTACGTTGCTTTATAATGTTGATCATCACATCTGGACTTACTCAGCCTTTCTGCAGTTCCTCACAGCTGGAATCAGCCTCCGTCGTCCCTCCCGTGATGTGTTGAACTTCCACAGGTTCAACTCATCCAGAACCTCCTCTGACATCTGCAGCATGTAGGCCAGAGCTGAGCAGTGGATCTCAGAGAGTTTCTTCTCTGATCTGTTCTTTGATTTCAGGAACTCTTGGATCTCCTGATGGACTGAGTCATCGTTCATCTCCATCAGACAGTGGAAGATGTTGATGCTTCTGTCAGGAGAGATTTTTGTCTTCTTCTGCTTCAGGTTGTTGATGGCTCTCTGGATGATTTTTCGACTGTTGTCTGTCTGACCCAGCAGGCCTCCTAAGAGTCTCCGGTTGGACTCCAGAGAGAGGCCATGAAGGAAGCGAACAAACAGGTCCAGGTGACTATTTTTACTTTGAAGAGATTTCTGCATGACCTTCTTCAGGAAGACATCCAGGGTGGGGTACTCCTCCTCCTCTTTCAGGAAGTCCTTCAGCACCTCTGTCTTCTTGTTGGTGTAACAGTGGAACAGGTAGACTGCAGCCAGAAACTCCTGAACGCTCAGATGAACAAAGCAGTAGACTGTTTTCTGGAAGATCACACTCTCTCTTTTGAAGATCTGTGTACAAACTCCTGAGTACACCGAGGCCTCTGTGACATCCAGACCACACTGCTCCAGGTCTTCTTGGTAGAACATGATGTTTCCTTTCTCCAGCTGTTCAAACGCCAGCCTCCCCAGCTTTAGAAGAACTTCCCTGTCAGCCTCCGTCAGCTCCTGTGGACTCGTCTCATGTCCTTCATCGTACTTCTTCTTCTTCCTCTTTGTCTGAACCAGCAGGAAGTGTGAGTACAGGTCAGTCAGGGTCTTGGGCAGCTCTCCTCTCTGGTCTGTGGTTAACATGTGGTCCAGAACTGTAGCAGTGATCCAGCAGAAGACTGGGATCAGACACATGATGTGGAGGCTCCTGGAGGTCTTGATGTGTGAGATGATTCTGCTGGACAGATCTTCATCACTGACTCTCCTCCTGAAGTACTCCTCCTTCTGAGCGTCAGTGAAGCCTCGTACTTCTGTTACCCTGTCAACACATGAAGGAGGGATCTGATTGGCTGCTGCAGGTCTGGAAGTGATCCAGATGAGAGCTGAGGGAAGCAGGTTCCCCTTGATGAGGCTCGTCAACAGCACGCTGACTGATGACTCCTGTGTGACATCAGACACGAGCTCTTTGTTGTTGAAATCCAGTGAAAGTCTGCTTTCATCCAGGCTGTCAAAGATGAACAGAAGTTTACAGACAGCGAGCTTCTCTGCTGTGACCTTCTGTAATGTTGGATGGAAAACATGGAGCAGCGTGAGAAGACTGAACCGCTCATCTTTGATCAGGTTCAGCTCCCTGAACGAGAGCAGAACCACCAGACTGACATCTTGGTTCTCCGAGCCCTCTGCCCAGTCCAGAGTGAACTTCAGCACTGAGAAGGTTTTTCCAACGCCAGCGACGCCGTTAGTCAGAGCGACTCTGATGTGTCTCTGTTGGTCAGGTAAGGCTTGAAAGATGTCGTGGCATTTGATGGGAGTGTCATGGAGGGTCTCCTTCTTCTTGGAAGCTGTCTCAAGCTGCCTCACCTCATGTTGGGTATGAACCTCTTCACTCTGTCCCTCTGTGATGTAGAGCTCAGTGTAGATCCTGTTGAGGAGGGTTCCACTTCCTGTTTCATCACTTCCTTCAGTCACACGTTCACATCTGGTCTTCAGACTGATCTTATGTTCATCTAAAACCTCCTGCAGACCACCACTCACTAAAACAGAGAAACAAGTTTGAGACTAAACAAAGAAAATGTGACAATCTGCTGATTATTTCTTCTTCATCTTCATCTTCTTCCGCTTATCCGTTTGAGTCGGGTCGCGGGGGCAGCAGCTTCAGCATGGTGGCCCAGACTTCCCTCTCCCCGGCCACTTCGTCCAGCTCTCCCAGTGGGACCCCAAGGCGTTCCCAGGCCAGCCGAGAGACATAGTCCCTCCAGCGTGTCCTGGGTCTTCCCCGGGGTCGCCTCCCGGAGGGACGTGCCCGGAACATCTCACCAGGGAGACGTCCAGGAGGCATCTTCCTCACAAGATGCCCGAGCCACCTCAGCTGGTTCCTCTCGATGCGGAGGAGCAGCAGCTCTACTCTGAGCTCCTCGCGGATGGCCGAGCTTCTCACCCTATCTCTAAGAGAGCGCCCAGCCACCCTGCGAAAGAAGCTCATTTCGGCCGCTTGTATTCACGATCTCGTTCTTTCAGTCACTGCCCAAAGCTCGTGACCATAGGTGAGGGTAGGAACGTAGATCGACTTGTAAATCGAGAGCTTCGCCTTTCGACTCAGCTCCTTCTTTACCACGACGGACCGGTGTAGAGTCCGCATCACTGCAGAAGCCGCACCGATCCACCAGTCGATCTCCCGTTCCATCCTTCCCTCACTCGTGAACAAGACCCCGAGATACTTGAACTCCTCCACTTGAGCCAGGATCTCATCCCCGACCCAGAGGCTGCACTCCACCCTTTTCCAGCCGAGCACCATGGTCTCGGATTTGGAGGTGCTGATTCTCATTCCAGCCGCTTCACACTCAGCTGCGAACTGCTCCAGAGAGAGCTGAAGGTCACGCTCCAATGAAGCCAACAGGACTAGATCATCCGCAAAAAGCAGCGACCCAATCCTGAGGCCACCGAACCGCAGCCCCTCAACGCCCTGGCTGCGCCTAGAAATTCTGTCCATAAAGGTTATGAACAGAACCGGTGACAAAGGGCAGCCCTGGCGGAGTCCAACTCTCACAGGAAACAGGTCCGACTTACTGCCGACAATGCGGACCAAGCTCTGGCACCGAGAGTACAGGGACCGGATAGCCCGAATTAATGGGTCCGAAACCCTCCCGGCTCCTCCCGGAGCACCCCCCACAGGACTCCCCGAGGGACACGGTCGAACGCCTTCTCCAGGTCCACAAAGCACATGTAGACTGGTTGGGCAAACTCCCATGCACCCTCTAGGACCGTGCTAAGGGTATAGAGCTGGTCCACAGTTCCACGACCAGGACGAAAACCACATTGCTCCTCCTGGATCCGAGGTTCGACAATTTTGCAGACCCTCCTCTCCAGGACCCCCGAAAAGACCTTCCGGTCCCCCTTTTTGAAGAGGGGAACCACCACCCCGGTCTGCCAATCCAGGGGCACTGCCCCCGATGTCCACGCGATGTTGCAGAGACGTGTCAACCAAGACAGCCCCACAACATCTAGGGCCTTGAGGAACTCCGAGCGGACCTCATCCACCCCCGGGGCCCTGCCACCGAGGAGCTTTTTGACTACCTCAGCGACCTCAGCCCCAGAGATTGGTGAGACCACCACGGGGTCCCTAGGCTCTGCCTCCTCAAGGGAAGACGTGCTGGTGGGATTGAGGAGGTCTTCGAAGTATTCCCTCCACCGACCCAAGACGTCCCGAGTCGAGGTCAGCAGCACCCCGCCCCCACTGAACACAGTGTTGACAGTGCACTGCTTCCCTCGCCTGAGCTGCCGGATGGTGGTCCAGAACCTCCTCAAAGCCGTTCGAAAGTCGTTCTTCATGGCCTCACCGAACTCCTCCCACGCCCGAGTTTTTGCCTCCGCAACCACCGAGGCCGCGCTCCACTTGGCACGCCGATACCCATCAGCTGCTTCAGGAGTCCCACAGGCCAAAAAGGTTCTGCAGTACTCCTTCTTCAGCTTGACGGCATCCCTCAACACCGGTGTCCACCAGCGGGTTCGGGGGCCGCCGCCACGACAGGCACCGACCACCTTACGGCCACAACGGAACAAGGTCCACTCGGACTCAATGTCCCCCGCCTCCCCCGGGACGTGAGAAAAGCTCTCCTGGAGGTGGGAGTTGAAACTCTTTCTGACAGGAGATTCAGCCAGACGTTCCCAGCAAACCCGCACAGAACGTTTGGGCCTGCCAGGTCTGACCGCCATCCTCCCCCACCATCGGAGCCAACTCACCACCAGGTGGTGATCAGTTGACAGCTCCACCCCTCTCTTCACCCGAGTGTCCAAAACACGTGGCCGCAAGTCCGATGACACGACCACAAAGTCGATCATCGAACTGCGACCGAGGGTGTCCTGGTGCCAAGTGCACATATGGACACCCTTATGCTTGAACATGGTGTTCGTTATGGACAGTCCATGACGAGCACAGAAGTCCAATAACAGAACACCACTCGGGTTTAGATCAGGGGGGCCGTTCCTCCCAATCACACCCCTCCAGGTCTCACTGCCCACGTGAGCATTTTAGGCCCCCAGGAGGACGAGGGAGTCCCCAGAGGGGGCGCCCTCCAGCACTCCCTCCAAAGACTCCAGAAAGGGTGGGTACTCTGTACTGCCATCCGGTGCATAGGCACAGACGACAGTCAGGACCCGTCCCCCCACCCGAAGGCGAAGAGAGGCTACCCTCTCGTCCACCGTGGTGAACCCCAACGTGCATCTCATCAGCAATAAAAAGTGATGATGGAAGAATATCTAGAGAAGGAAATGTTAGAAAGTCCAGTTTTGGTTGAACATCAGAGATGCTTCTTTTCTCTCGGCCTCTGACTTTGTGTCAGTGTTGCTGTTTAAACTGTGAACTCCAAACCACAGAGATTCAGTTAGAAGCTACAAAAGTCCTGACAGATACAAGCTTCCTTTGTTTGCTGGAAGTTGTAGTCCGATTGCTACATAAGAACAGAGTCTAGTTTAAAAACAGACTTCTCTCTTCAGAGTGAAGTCACTGGTACTTGTCTACTGTGCTGTGAATGGCTCAGGCTCATCCTACATCCAGGACATGGTCGAACCAAACACCCCAGAAATAATAAATTCAATTAAAATAAATTAAATGTGTGATCGAAGAAATGAAATGAAACACATACTTGTTCTGGATCTGTCTCCACACTGGGGACAGGAGGAGTCTCCTGATGAAGCAGACTGGTCCCAGTATGAGGTGATGCAGTGTCTGCAGAACCAGTGTCCACAGCTGGTAGAGACCGGATCCTTCAGGACGTCCTGACACCAAACACAGCAGGACGGCTGCTCCTCCACAGGAACATGACTCCTCTTCCTCTCTCTGTGAAGACATTTCTTCATCACTCAATGATTTGTTGACTGTTGGTGACAAAGATCCAGATTTGGACGACGCTGTCTGGAAGCTCAGATGTTCACACAGTAAAAGTGTCGTTACTTTTCTGTTTGAATTCAGCTTCAGTCTGTGATGAAGATGACTTGATGTCATGAACATTCATTAACAGCTTCTCCTGTCTGTCTGTCTGTCTGTCTGTCTGTCTGTCTGTCTGTCTGTCTGTCTGTCTGTCTGTCTGTCTGTCTCATTAAACATAAACACTTTGTCTTCATCAAAGAACACTGCAGCCACTGTTTCTTCATTTACCTGTGCTTTCCTGATGTCATCCTCTAAACACAATACTGGATCCATTGTGCTCCTACCTCTTCCAAATCCATTTTGATATTTACTCACCAATCCCCTTTTTCAATATAATACATTAGTCTCTCATTGATCATTCTCTCCATTATTTTACTTATATGTGATGTAAGTGCTATGGGTCTATAGTTTATTGACTTACTTGGATCTTTCCCAGGCTTCCTGATTGGGATTATTATCGCCTCCTTCCAACTTCGTGGGACCTTACCCTCTTTCCAGACTTTATTGTATAATGTTAATATTTTCACCAATCCCCCCTCACTTAGATGTTTAATCATAGTATAACATATTTGATCTTTACCTGGTGCACTCCTTCTTGTTTTGGCTATTGCTCTTTTCAATTCTCCAATGGTAAATGGGACATCTAATTCGTTTCCCCTACTATCCTTTCTTTTTAACACGTCCCTGTTTTCACTTCATGTTTTGTCCCTGCCTGTCTTCCCTCCTCTGTTAAATTATTTGAGCTGTACACATCAACAAAAGTCTTAGCTATTAACTCCGCCTTTTCTTTATTGGTTACAGCCACTTTATTTCCAGAGCTCCCAATTGCTCCACAAAACTTCCTCCAATACGACCTCTTTGCTTGTCTAACAGTTTTCCTTACCACTGCCTGTGCTTGCTTATACTGGATCAGGTGTTGAAGGTTATGGTATCTTTGAACTCATTTAAACGCTTTGTTTCTGTTCTTTACTGCTTGTTTACATTTCTCATCCCACCATAGTACTGCCTTATTCATCTTCCTACCTGTACTTTTAGGAATAGATTTGGTTGCTGCTGATATGATCCCCTGCTTTATTTCCCTATCCATCATTTCCACTTCCATATCATCACTAATCTGAGACAGATTTTCCTCCCCCTCCTTCATGAATTCATCCCAATTAGCCTTTTCTAATATCCATCTTCCCCTTACTCTCTCCGTGACCTGTACTGTTGTTAAATTTATTCTATCATATATATGATAATGGTCACTTCCTATAATCCCTTTTTGGTATATATTCCAATCACATAATGGAGCTAATGCATTGGTCACTATTGTCAAATCTAAAACTGACTCCTTCCCAGTATTTACATCTATCCTCGTCCCTCTCCATCATTCACACAAACCAGATTCTTTCCATCCAACAGTTCCTCCACTTTCTTCCCGTTGCAGTCATTCTTCTCACTGCCCCATAGTGTATTATGCGCGTTAAAATCTGCACACCACACTGTGTTCCTGTTGCTTTTAACTAATTTCATAATGTCCAACTGTCTGCATGGGTTATAAAAAATATTATTGCCAGCTTCCTCTTTCCTATCCATACTTCTATTATAGTGCTCTTCATCTCGATTTCAATATCAATAACCCTGTAGGCAATGCCCTCTTTTACAAATGTGACACATCCACCTCCTGTCCCTCCTGACTGCCACATATCCTTTAATAATGAAATCTAAATTTAGTTTTAACCAGGATTCCTGGATGCACAATATTTCTGGTTTTTCCTGCTGACTATAGATGAATTGTTTAAACTTCTGACTATTAGCAATTAAGCTTCTAGCATTCCACTGAAGGATTATCATTAATACTATTACCCAATATATGATGTTGTTGACTGGCCTGAACACTCAACTCATCTTATCCCATCTCTTCCCTCTCATATCCAGATGATATATTGCTGCTTTTACTATGATCTGTATCCTTTCTGTTTTGGATTTAGCATCTGCGGTCGCATTAATGACTCCTGCTATGAATGTCACCAACCTCTTTTTCTCCTCCATCATTTTCTTTTCAGCTTCTTGCACCATACTTATATATAATACTTGTCACTTCACACATCACTTGTTTTTCTTTATTTTGTTGCTTGTCACTGGATTTCCCCTGTCCCGCTCTCCTGGCAGCTTCAGCATAAGATACTTTTTCATTTACTTTTATTTGTTGTACTGTTATTTCTCTCTTCAGAGCCTCACATCCCCAGTATGCTACACTATGTTCTCCTCCACAGTTACAGCATTTTGGTTTGACCCCCGTCCCACATTTCCCATATTCATGATCCCCTCCACACCTGGCACACCTTCTTTTCCCTTTGCATTGGTTAGCAACATGTCCATATTCCTGACATTTGAAGCATCTTGTTGGCTTTGGGACAAATTCTCTCACATTATATTTTACAAATCCAAAATAAAGTTCTCTTGGGATAGCTCTCGCATCAAACTCTGCTACTACTGACTACTGCTATTCTAAAGACTTTTTACCGCGGCACCACCGAGAGCATCCTGACCAGCTGCATCACCGTGTGGTACGGCAGCTGCACTGCATCCTGCAAGAAGACCCTGCAGCGCATAGTGAGAGCAGCTGAGAGGATCATCGGTGCCCCCCTCCCCTCCCCTCCCTCCAGGACATTTACAGCACACGCCTGGCCCGCAAAGCAATCAGCATTGCGGGCGACCCCACCCACCCCAACCACCACCTCTTCAGCCTCCTGCCTTCCGGGAGGAGAATGAGGAGCCTCCGGGCGAGAACCAGGAGACTGAGAGACAGCTCCATGCACCAGGCCATCAGGATGCTGAACTCCCTCCCAGTACTGCCCCCCCTTCTTTCTCCGCCCGCTGCCCCCACAAACTCTGGACACTGCTGACCCACCCCCCCCAAAAGGCACCAGCCACTTTACAGTGTCAAAAAGACTGCTTGTATATATTGTGTATATATATATTGCATGTATGTATATATTTTTATTTGTATATTTTTACTTTTTATTTTATTTTTATCTTTTATTTTTTATATTTTTATTTCATATTTATTTATTTTATTTTATTTTATTTTATTTTACATATGTTCGGACAGAGAGAAACGCAATTTCAATTCTGTGTATGTCTTGTACATTTGCAGTCTTGACAATAAAGCATCTTGAATCTTGAATCTTGATACTGTTTCTGATTATTTTTCTCAGGTCCTCTTGTCGTTCTTCTATTAGCATCTTTAACTGTTGTATTCCTCACTCTTAGATTTCCCACTGGATCCTTTACGCTGATACCCAGAGGAACCTGTTATCACTCCCTTACGTCCGTCATTTCTCTTCTCTCCAACTTTCACTGTTTTTGTAACCTTCATTTTTTCCTACACTCAACATTTTCTGAGCTTTTCCTACGTGTGTTTCTGTGTTACACCCAATTATCAAGTTCCCATCACCAACACTTTAGCATACTTAACTTCTCCTACCTGTGCTCTGATGATTTTGTGATTTTTAGTGGATCTATTTTCTTCTCCCTCAAACCTCACCACTACATTAAACCCTTCTTCCCACTCTCCGTGCCTTCCACACTGTCTTTATCTTCCTTCTTTCTCTTTCTCCCACTTGCTCCCATTCACTCCCACCTTTATCAACCTCATATTCCTCTTCACTCATCTCCATACTGTTGTAACTGTCTCCGTCCACCTCCTTTCCCTCCATCTACACCCACTTACAGAAAGCAGCGCTAGGCTACCGCTACTGGACCAATACGATACCCCCACAATCTACTCTCTGTAAGATATCTACTTAATAATCAAATCCTGGTTCACCTCCAACTTCTTAAAACTTAATAGTGACAAAACAGAAGTCCTCCATATATGCACCAAATCCACCCTATCCAAAGCTAGCAATATCTCTTTT
Organism: Collichthys lucidus; assembly: GCA_004119915.2. Classification (NCBI taxonomy): domain Eukaryota; kingdom Metazoa; phylum Chordata; class Actinopteri; family Sciaenidae; genus Collichthys; species Collichthys lucidus. The sequence goes on from CM014091.1 coordinate 33,387,097, forward strand.
TCAATTGATGGATCCTCAGTCTCCCCCTCTCCCCAGGTCAAGAGCTTGGGTGTCATCCTAGACAACTCTCTATCATTCCACTCCCACATTAATAACATCACTAGGTCTGCCTACTTTCACCTACGCAGCATTAATCGTCTTCGCCCCTCCCTCTCCTCCCACACCTCTTGCATCCTTGTACACAGCCTTGTCACCTCCCGTCTTGACTACTGCAATTCCCTCCTCTTCGGTCTCCCCCACAAATCCCTTCACAAGCTGCAACTGGTCCAAAACTCAGCTGCCCGCATCATTACCAGAACCCCTTCATTTCACCATATTACCCCTGTACTACAGCATCTCCACTGGCTCCCCATTAAGCACAGAATTCATTTTAAAGTACTCCTCCATACTTTTAAAGCCATCCACAATCTTGCCCCTCCTTACCTGTCTAATCTTCTTCACACTGCTATTCCCTCTCGCTCCCTTCGTTCCTCCTCCTCCCTCCTCCTTACTGTCCCCACTGCCCGCCTCAGTACTATGGGGAGTAGAGCTTTCAGTTGCTCTGCTCCCCAACTCTGGAATGCATTACCCCCTGACATCCGCAATATGGCCTCTTTACCCCTCTTCAAATCCAGATTAAAAACTCATTTGTTTCAGTTAGCCTATGCACTTTGACTTTTCATCATTTCTTTGTTTTATATTTTACAGCCTGTGCTTTTGATTGTGTTTTGCTTTTCTAATCTTTGTATTTTCATTGCTTTTTATCTTTGTATAGTGTCCTTGGGTGTTTTGAAAGGCGCTCTGAAATAAAATGCATTATTATTATTATTAGTATTACTTACTTCCTACACTCCAGTGACAGTGTACAGTGCACTCTGGTCAAACCAACTTTTACTCTCCGTTTTTATTCCGACGTCTGCTTGCGACACTCTCCACTTCCGCCGGAGCTACGTGTTCTCTTCCTGTTTGCACTGCGTCACACTGACGGGCACCAGTTAACACGGTCACTCGTTGAACCGAAACACCGGCGAGTCAGCGAAATGAAGTAGTTTGTGTTGAGACAATAATAAAATAATGTAATAAATCAAATGTTGTGTGTGTGTGTGTGTGTGTGTGTGTGTGTGTGTGTGTGTGTGTGTGTGTGTGTGTGTGTGTGAAGTTTTTATTATGCACATAGTATATATCATATATTATATCATGTTCTGTGTACATATACACACATTTATACTAAATATGTTACATTTCTATGTGTAGCTATATTATCATTATTATTATTATTATTATTATAATTATTATTACATACTGTTATTAACAATGACGTTACCATCATCACTGAAGTTTTTGAAAACAGCGGTGGACAGTGACGTCACTTAAACGGAAGTGACGTGTGCGGTAGAAGCAGCAGCTGGTGTGTGCGCACACGTGGAGACAGTCGGTGAGTTCAAACAGATCATCGTGATTATCGATCGCAGCTGACCGATGTTCACGTGTTTTAATCCACACTCTGAGGCGGGAATCGAGCCCGTGGCGTTAGCTTGCAGCTTAGCTTGTAGCTTAGCAGATTTAACGTTTTCCAGCACGCGGCTCAGGGAAGTGTTTAACGTGACGTCACCAACGTGTCTGTGACGCTGACAGCGTCCGTCACCGTGACGTCACCTGACACCTGATTCAAGTTACATCATAGTGTAACCCCACTGCGGTAACCATGACTACAACTGTACGTGAGTATTTACTCTGATTACATTACTGCTGATCAAACAGCCAATCAGCAACCAGGTCAGCAGCAGCTGACTAGTCCAACAGCAGTCAGCCCAGCTCCTGTTCTGGCACGACACCGGCTCTGCCGCCAATCAGCAAGTCTAGACAAAGACCAGCAGACATAAAACCAGGACCACATTAAGACAATGACGTGCAGCTAACAGACTGAGCTAACAGCAGCTAACAGCAGCTAACAAACTGAGCTAACAGCAGCTAACAGCAGCTAACAAACTGAGCTAACATGAGTTAACAGCAGCTAACAGACTGAGCTAACATGAGCTAACATGAGCTAACAGACTGAGCTAACATGAGCTAACAGACTGAGCTAACAAACTGAGCTAACAGCAGCTAACAAACTGAGCTAACAGCAGCTAACAGACTGAGCTAACATGAGCTAACAGCAGCTAACAGACTGAGCTAACATGAGCTAACATGAGCTAACAGACTGAGCTAACATGAGCTAACAGACTGAGCTAACATGAGCTAACAGACTGAGCTAACATGAGCTAACAGCAGCTAACAGACTGAGCTAACATGAGCTAACAGCAGCTAACAGACTGAGCTAACATGAGCTAACAGACTGAGCTAACATGAGCTAACAGCAGCTAACAGACTGAGCTAACAGCAGCTACAGCTGTCAGCAGTTTACTTCACTGTCCATCATAAACTCTGTAAATCACAGAGAGTTGAGGCGGAGCAGCCGGAGGACATCAGAGGGAAAACCAGAAAACATTTCCTCCATAAAATATGATCCAGTTTCACCAGAATCAGTAAAATAGTTGCCTTAGTGCCGTAAAGCGTTACGTACTTGAACACGGGTCTTCTGTCTGCAGATGGAGAACTACAGGAAGGCTCGGGTGGTGGAGGAGCCGTTTGCTTGCCCGTTACCCGGACTCGCCCCTGACACGCCAGAGGTCCGCGTCAAAGACGGCAGCAAGATCCGCAACCTGCTGCGTTACGCCCTGAGCCGCATGGAGGCCAACGCCCGAGCAGCTGAGGCCGAGGGCCGGCCCACACCTGAGGAAGGAGGCGTGGCCACGGAGGGACGACAGGAAGTGCCGGGCCGGCCGCTCTGCAAACACATCGTCTTCACGGCGACCGGTAAGGGCGTGTCAAAGGCCATCACGTGCACTGAGATCGTGAAGCGCCGTGTGAAGGGTCTCCATCAGCTCACCAGGTTGCTGTACAGCACCGTGGTGGAGGTGTGGGAGCCGCTGGAGCCCGACGCCGGCCTCGACAGCCTAACGGTCAACAGGAACGTGCCCGCCATCTGGATCCTCCTCTCCAGAGAGCCGCTGGACTGCAGCCAGCCCGGATACCAGGCGCCGGGCCGCTATGACGCCCTGTGGGCTCAGTCTGCTAACAGGGAGGAGGGTGGAGGGCTGACTGGACAGAGACCAGGACACAAGAGGAAGAAAGGAGGTGGAGGAGGTGGAGGTGGCAGAGGGAGGGGACCCGGCCGTCAGCCTGGCCGGTCCAGAGAGCCAGTGAAAGGACAGAGCTGATGCTTTCCCATCAGTTTGTTTCCTCTTTTCATTTCTGTAAAAACTGGAGAGACTTGAAACTGTGAGAGACGTAAAGTTGACACGTTGTAAAAACAGGTTTGTCAAAGCTTCAAGTGTGAAAGTGATTAAAGACTTTTTATTTTGAGCTTCTGTCCTCAGTTCATGAAAGACTAACGAGCAGCACGTGACCTCTGACAGTTCACACTCTGTTTAACTTCCTCTGATTCATGACTTCAGTTACTGTCACACAACATGTCACCAACGTGTTGAAAACAAGCGGCAACCTCAGGCTGAACTGCAGTTCCTCTGACGTCCACCTGAGGCTGGCTCCAGCAGTGAGTCAGTCTCCATAAGTCCCCATGTTTCACAGCAGAAATAAACATGTTTACAGCCTGGTACAAAAAACAGTTTTGGTCTCTGTAGCTAATTTCCCCGTTCATGACAACTGTACTGAGGGTGAATTTATATACAACTCACCTGTTCACATTATATTAAGGATTAAAGTTATGCAGGGTTAAGAGCGTGGACGCTTTGAGTGACAGGTGGGCGTGTGAAGATATAAACAGAGGTCCTGTCTGACCAATCAGAGCGAGGATAAAAACACTTTCACGTTCAGTTTAGACACTTTGATCTGTGAATTTAATGAGGGATCATTAAAGTCTATGTTTAGCTTAGCTTAGCTTTTCTCATTCTATCTAACCCAACAGGTGGAGATGACTGTCAGCGCTGCAGTCTGAACTGCTCTGAGATCAGCTCCACTGTCAGACACAAAGTCAAGTCCACCATCATCATGTGTGTTCCTCTGGATCATGTGACAGAGGATCATCAGTGGATCTGGACTGCTCTGCTGCTGCTGACACACTGAGACTCCTCCACTCCCTCTGCTCCACACTCAGCCACCTGGACCTGGACCTGGACCTGGACCTGGACCTGGACCTGGACCATACTGTGAAGCCAAAGAGCTTCTACAGATCAGTTGTGTTCATGTCAACATAACTGCAGATGAACACTTATTTGAACAGATTTGTCTGCTTTGCTTTCTGTTGCAGCTCCACCCTGTGGACTGATGGAGAACTGCAGTTAATGTCCTCGCTCTGTTTCTGATGCAGTTTGGAAGTTGATGTGAAAAAGCAGCATCCAGCCTGCATGCATAAAGTGAGCTCTCTGCAGTCCTGCTTCTCAGCACCAAGAGCAGACGATTGTTGGACAGAAACAAGAAGATCAAACCTGTAGAAAGTTTGGATTGAATGGAAGCTTCACTGACGTCTACAAACTGAACTGTGACTCCAAACTTAAGTATCATTGTTATTAATGTCAGATTATAAATCTCTGAAATTCAGCATCCACATGGTCGACAAGATGAGGATGCTCACGCTCATTTGGGCTTTTTGATACCACCTACCGTTTGGCATCAGCGTCCACTAGTTGGAGGGGCTTCATTTAGAGATTTTCTGTGTCTCTCAGCAGTCACTCACACACAGACAGAGCACAGCTGCAGTTAACTGCTCTGACCTGCAGCTGACCCTGGTTGCTCGGCAACCTCAAGCTGCCTTTGACTGACTTTGTTGAGTCTCTGTGCTGCTGCAGTGTCAGTGATAATGTCTGTCAGACACACTCTACATTTATTTACAGTTTACCTGGAAACCTGGACGTAGTCTCCGTGACGTCCCCGCAGACTGTCTAAAACCTGGACGTAGTCTCCGTGACGTCCCCGCAGACTGTCTAAAACCTGGACGTAGTCTCCGAGACTGTCACAGACTGTCTAAAACCTGGACGTAGTCTCCGTGACGTCCCCGCAGACTGACTAAAACCTGGACGTAGTCTCTGAGACGTCCCTGCAGACTGTCTAAAACCTGGACGTAGTCTCCGAGACTGTCACAGACTGTCTAAAACCTGGACGTAGTCTCTGAGACTGTCGCAGACTGTCTAAAACCTGGACGTAGTCTCCGAGACTGTCACAGACTGTCTAAAACCTGGACGTAGTCTCCGAGACTGTCACAGACTGTCTAAAACCTGGACGTAGTCTCTGTGACGTCCCCGCAGACTGTCTAAAACCTGGACGTAGTCTCCGTGACGTCCCCACAGACTGTCTAAAACCTGGACGTAGTCTCTGAGACGTCCCCACAGACTGTCTAAAACCTGGACGTAGTCTCTGTGACGTCCCCGCAGACTGTCTAAAACCTGGACGTAGTCTCTGTGACGTCCCTGCAGACTGTCTAAAACCTGGACGTAGTCTCTGAGACTGTCACAGACTGTCTAAAACCTGGACGTAGTCTCTGAGACGCTGCCAGGACTTCACCATGATGTGGTTCTTTGACAGCAGTCAGAGCTCCTGCTTCCCCTTCTGGTACGGTGGTTGCCGTGGCAACGAAAACCGCTTCAAGACGAAGGAGGATTGTGAGAAAGTCTGTCTGACAAAGGGTCGACGAGGATGAGCCTGAAGGAACAAAGCCGAGGAACGGCCGAGTCAGCTGGGTGAAGTTTTGGCTTTTCTTTTTCACCGATTCCACATTTTTGCTCGACGGACTCGAGCGTCTTCCAGGATATTTTAGATTTTTATGAGATCAGGTGCTGTGTTGTTTTATTTTTCTTGGAGCAGCTGGACAGATATCACGTGACGTCACGCCACGTCACGTCACGTCACGCCACGTCACGTCACGCCACGCCACGTCACGCCACGTCACGTCACGTCACGTCACGTCACGTCACGTCACGTCACGTCACGTCACGTCAGTCTGGATTTGGTGAAACAGCAAACATCATTTTCTGTTTTGTTATGTAAACGTTTCTGATTAAAATTTCCGGTCAGCTGACCGAAGCTCACGCGTTGTCTCAGTCTGTTTGTGCAGATGATCTGACTCCAGTCACAGGCGCGTGTGCCGCGGCCGCTCTAGTCAGTGTATCAAATCTAAACTCATTCTGAACTTCATGTAACAACACGTCACAATAAAGTTAGGACAGGATCATGTGACCTCTGCGTCCTGAAGGGGGTCAGGTCTGGACCTGGACTGTGAAAGCCTGAAGCCTGCATTCATTCTGTTTTGCTTCATGTTCACACAGTGTAAACTGTCTGTAATATTCAGCATGTTTAAAATGATCTCCAGTTTGCAGCAGTGCCGTCCTTTAGCCTCAAGGGGGCGCCAACCTGCTGCAGGAGAGTACAGATGTACTGAAGTACAACTTTGAGGTACTTTAAAGTACAGTCAGTGTCACAGTCACAGTCCTCACTCTGTAGTCTGCCCCTTTCTACGTTAGTAATGATATTCACATTATTTATAACAGAGGATTCTCCACAGATAGTTCAATAACGCTGAGATGAACGTTCCAGCAGGTCCGAGCGAGCTGAGGCGTGTTCATGGAGCTGCTGCATGTCAGTGTGTGGTCAAACATTTTCACCTTCTCTTCACTTTCTGTCTCTGTCGTCCATTTCAGAGAAGAAAGTTGAATTTCAGGTTTCTTGTTTCCTGTTTTATTTTGTAATTCTTCCTGTGTCTTTGCTTCCTGCCTTTGTTGTGTTTCCTGCTCGCTTTGATTGGTTTCACCTGTGTCTCGTTATCCTGGGTCTCTGGGTCAGCTGGTCCTGTCTCTGGGTCAGCTGGTTCTGTCTCTGGGTCAGCTGGTTCTGGTTCTGTCTCCTCCTGTCCCTCCCTTCAGTTTCCACGCTTGCTCAGTCGTGACCCAGCAGTCACTGTACTCGAGGATAAACTCTGTGACTTATCCTGAGGATGGCTCGCAGGAACGTATCCAACAAGTGTTGGTCAAAGTTCAGGTTTTTGAAACCTGCTGCGCTGGTCTCCAGCCTGCCCCCTTTCAGCAGCGTGGATCCTGGAGGTGTTCAGTTCAGCTCCTGCATGTCGTTCCCTCGTCACTCTTCAGCAAATATAGAAAATAAAAAGCATGGATCTTGTAGACGTTGATCCACTCTGCTGCCAGACCGACACCTGCCTCTCGTTCCATGGAGACCCATGACCCGCTGACTCCAGAAGTAACGTGCTCTCTGACACCTGAAGACGTTTGTACAGCGTTGGCTGAGATCAGTGCGACGCTAACTAACTAAAAACTGTTCCAGGACGGCACACCTGCACACCTGCACACCTGAGGGGCGCAGCTCCACGAGCCAATGGGACGCAGCCAGAGCAGGTAGGTCACTTCCTGTGGTTGTCTTGTGTCGTTCGGGATCTTTTTATTCGTTTGAGGGGTTAAAGGACAGAAAGTGTTTCTGCGAGAGGCTCCACAGACTCACTGCTGTCAAACAGCCACCAATAAAAAGATGACGCTCACGGGACTGTAGCTGCTTTTAAAGGCAACGCAACAGGTTAATGGGAGTGGAGCTGTAGGCACCTACGGAGGTTTTTATCCATGGTTGGTTTCTCCAGACCTCCACGATCAGGATGGACCACGCTGTAGGAGCCCAGAGAGCTCAGCGTCATTTTAATGTTCAAAGTGTTGATGGGGTCCATTGTGGAGGAGAGTCTGGAAGCTGTCCAGGTCCTCTGACCACGCATCCCTCACAGTGTTTTCTGCAGCTTCACTTCTCCTGGATGCTCCTCGGTCGCTCCTGGTCCCTGAAGGTTCTGTTCTTCCTGCTCCCCGTCTCCTTCAGGTCACCGGGATCCAGATCCAGGGCTTGTTGTTGGGGAAACGACACTGAACTGAAACAACACGGAGCTGGACTGTTTCTGTCCAAGAGAAAATTCAGAGGAACACAAAACATTTCTTCAGAACCGTTTCCACGGCACATGGCTGGACCTGATCAGGGTAACATAACGGAACGCGCAGACATTACACACTTACATGGAACCGGGTCGAGTCTCTGGAGGTCGGTGAGCTGAAGCAGACATCAGGCTTTCACCACGTCGACGACGTTAGTTCAAATCTCTGAGCAGCTTTGATGACATAACTAACATTATATTTGGATTATGGCGGGGGGTCAATGAGTCAGGAGGTCGCTGCATCTTCATAATAATATATAAAATGTTTATATACATTACAATCATTTTGCATATATGGAAGCAGCTTTGTCATTGTTCTTTTCTGTCTCCTCACACCTTTATATTTTATTCAGATAACAAAATGTTAGCTCAGTCTGTTAGCTGCTGTTAGCTCAGTCTGTTAGCTGCTGTTAGCTCAGTCTGTTAGCTGCTGTTAGCTCAGTCTGTTAGCCAGGCTGCCCGTGAGCTCAGAACACTGGGGGAGTGTTCGTGTTTGTACGAGAGGAGTTTAGGAGGAAAAAGAAAAAGAGGTTTTCAGGCCCAGTGGTCAGCAGATGCTGCTTCTTCTTCTTTTGAAATAATGGCAGAGGAGGAGAGAGTGAAGAGGACGCTGACGAAAACATTTTATGGAGGAAATGTTTTCTGGTTTTCCCTCTGATGTCCTCCGGCTGCTCCGCCTCAACTCTCTGTGATTTACAGAGTTTATGATGGACAGTGAAGTAAACTGCTGACAGCTGTAGCTGCTGTTAGCTCATGTTAGCTCAGTCTGTTAACTGCTGTTAGCTCATGTTAGCTCATGTTAGCTCAGTCTGTTAGCTGCTGTTAGCTTATGTTAGCTCAGTCTGTTAGCTGCTGTTAGCTCATGTTAGCTCAGTCTGTTAGCTCATGTTAGCTCAGTCTGTTAGCTGCTGTTAGCTCATGTTAGCTCAGTCTGTTAGCTGCTGTTAGCTCAGTCTATTAACTCATGTTAGCTCAGTCTGTTAGCTGCTGTTAGCTTATGTTAGCTCAGTTGTTAGCTCATGTTAGCTCAGTCTGTTAGCTGCTGTTAGCTCAGGTTAGCTCAGTCTGTTAGCTGCTGTAAGCTCAGGTTAGCTCAGTCTGTTAGCTGCTGTTAGCTTATGTTAACTCAGTCTGTTAGCTGCCGTTAGCTCATGTTAGCTCAGTTTATTAGCTCATGTTAGCTCAGTCTGTTAGCTGCTGTTAGCTTATGTTAGCTCAGTCTGTTAGCTCATGTTAGCTCAGTCTGTTAGCTGCTGTTAGCTCAGGTTAGCTCAGTCTGTTAGCTGCTGTTAGCTCAGGTTAGCTCAGTCTGTTAGCTGCTGTTAGCTTATGTTAACTCAGTCTGTTAGCTGCTGTTAGCTCATGTTAGCTCAGTCTGTTAGCTCATGTTAGCTCAGTCTGTTAGCTCAGTCTGTTAGCTGCTGTTAGCTCATGTTATCTCAGTTTATTAGCTCAGTCTGTTAGCCGCTGCTGTTGTGTACAGTCATCCTGAAAGACGAGCTTCAGACACATACAGACCTGTGAGTGTTTCCTGCTGTTCAGACACAGCGAGCTTCGCCTGGTCCACCTCCAGGACTGAAGTGGACTTGGCCTGCCGTGGACCTGCGGGTGCTCAGGGAGAGCTGGCACACGTCACGGTTTCTGTATTTGATCTGAAAATGTGGAGATGCTCAGTTTGTTTGTGTCTGCTGAAGCTTCAGCTTTGTAGTTTTGGCGTGAGACACAAAGATGCGGCAGCAACAGCCATCCATAAACGGCCATGTTAAAAAGGCCTGAACAGAAATACCAGTTTTAAGTCTTTCAAAATAAGAGTCCCTTCAAAATAAAAGACTTTGTAAAGCGCGCTGACGGCTGTTTAATGTACGGGGCCGACGGGGCCAGAGTCAGGCTCATGTATTTCTAGTTGTGTTTACTGTTCACTGTTAAGCTTTCATGTGATTTTTATTCTGGAGCTGACCAGGCTGTTGATTTTTGGTTTTATTAGTGCAGCTCAGGAGACTCTGAAATGTCCTCACAGCTCCTAATGAGCAAAAGTTTTAGTGCTAAAAGGACGAGTGGAGCAGCCGCGGAGAATAAAAATGTTCCCTGCTCATTATTTATTTATTTTTATTGTGGTTTTTACACAGTGGACACAAAAAGACCTTTGTTTCATTGTCTGTTATTGTTTAATCTAAAGTTATTTGCCATTTAAAGGTGCAGTCTGTAGAATTTAGTGCCCTCTAGTGGTGAAGTCGTTAATTAAGCGATATTACATGAGAGGGTATTTTACCGTCATTACTGGCGACACAAACACTGAACATTGTTCAGCTGTGTGACTCAGATATCTGCTCAGCTACCGCATCCCTAAACTTCACATTTATTAAGTCTACAGGAAGCAGAGAGACAGGAAGCAGAGAGACAGGAAGCAGAGAGACAGGAAGCAGAGAGACAGGAAGCAGACATGCAGTGACACGCAGTAAAGGACTGTCCGATGCAGGATTCGAACTGGGGCCAGCTGCAGCGAGGACTGAAGCCTCTACACACGGGGCGTCTGCACAAGCCACTACGCTACCGACCGCCCCGCGTGCGTAACTTCTTGCGTAACTTACGTGACGTAATTCGTGCTTTCTGGAATCGACAAGAGAATCGAACTGGTTCTTGATTCCCGTCCCTAGCGTGGACACACCTGTGTTAATGAGGCGCGTGGACACACCTGTGTTAACGAGGCGCGTGGACACACCTGTGTTAACGAGGCGCGTGGACACACCTGTGTTAACGAGGCGCAGGGACACACCTGTGTTAACGAGGCGCAGGGACACACCTGTGTTAACGAGGCGCAGGGACACACCTGTGTTAACGAGGCGCGTGGACACACCTGTGTTAACGAGGCGCAGGGACACACCTGTGTTAACGAGGCGCAGGGACACACCTGTGTTAACGAGGCGCGTGGACACACCTGTGTTAACGAGGCGCAGGGACACACCTGTGTTAACGAGGCGCGTGGACACACCTGTGTTAACGAGGCGCAGGGACACACCTGTGTTAACGAGGCGCGTGGACACACCTGTGTTAACGAGGCGCAGGGACACACCTGTGTTAACGAGGCGCAGGGACACACCTGTGTTAACGAGGCGCAGGGACACACCTGTGTTAACGAGGCGCGTGGACACACCTGTGTTAACGAGGCGCAGGGACACACCTGTGTTAACGAGGCGCAGGGACACCTGTGTTAACGAGGTGGTCTAACAGCAGACCGCAGATGTTTTACTTTATCGCAGGTTTCCAGTTGACCTCTTCGTGTTTGTTTTTCAGCACGTGGAGGATGCAGAGTGATATTCTTAGTGTCCTGTTGACCAATCAGATCGCGCGATCAGACCTGCATGTTGCGTAATTCTGATGACACAAGACGCTCAGACGATCGTTAGCTCTGCAGACTTGGCATGTTGAAACGATTCAGCCTGATGGTTAAATGAAATCCTCTTTCACAGTGATGACGTGTGGTGATATATTATCATATTCCTGGAACGCCACAATAATTCATCATCTCATGCTGCTCTGTGGTTTTCAGTGCTGCCCACAACACGCCCTGAGATCTTAAATCATAGATGCAGTACTCTCACTGCTGATGAATCATTGGATTATTGGACTCATGAACTTATTTTGGTTTTTTTGTTTGAATCATTTCTGATGCAGCCTTTCATCGGCTCGCAGTGTGAAGAGCCTGAGACATGCAGGACGGATCAGAGCCTGAGACATGCAGGACGGATCAGAGCCTGAGACATGCAGGACGGATCAGAGCCTGAGACACGCAGGACGGATCAGAGCCTGAGACATGCAGGACGGATGAGAGCCTGAGACATGCAGGACGGATCAGAGCCTGAGACATGCAGGACGGATGAGAGCCTGAGACATGCAGGACGGATGAGAGCCTGAGACATGCAGGACGGATCAGAGCCTGAGACATGCAGGACGGATCAGAGCCTGAGACATGCAGGACGGATCAGAGCCTGAGACATGCAGGACGGATCAGAGCCTGCACTCACATCACATGGACGTGATTCAGAGCTGAAGTCATCAGTGACTCTTTAAAACGTCTAAATCACGCTGTGCTCCATTATACAAAGAAAAGACTTCATCAAAGCTCATTATCTGAATTATTTGTTGACATCGACGCGTTTTTTATTTCACCAGCAGCGGCTGATATCAGAGACTAGTCCAGCAGCGGCTGATATCAGAGACTAGTCCAGCAGCGGCTGATATCAGAGACTAGTCCAGCAGCGGCTGATATCAGAGACTAGTCCAGCAGCGGCTGATATCAGACTAGTCCAGCAGCGGCTGATATCAGAGACTAGTCCAGCAGCGGCTGATATCAGAGACTAGTCCAGCAGCGCTGATATCAGAGACTAGTCCAGCAGCGGCTGATATCAGAGACTAGTCCAGCAGCGGCTGATATCAGAGACTAGTCCAGCAGCGGCTGACTAGTCCAGCGGCTGATATCAGAGACTAGTCCAGCAGCGGCTGATATCAGGACTAGTCCAGCAGCGGCTGATATCAGAGACTAGTCCAGCAGCGGCTGATATCAGAGACTAGTCCAGCAGCGGCTGATATCAGAGACTAGTCCAGCAGCGGCTGATATCAGAGACTAGTCCAGCAGCGGCTGATATCAGAGACTAGTCCAGCAGCGGCTGATATCAGAGACTAGTCCAGCAGCGGCTGATATCAGAGACTAGTCCAGCAGCGGCTGATATCAGAGACTAGTCCAGCAGCGGCTGATATCAGAGACTAGTCCAGCAGCGGCTGATACTAGTCCAGCAGCGGCTGATATCAGAGACTAGTCCAGCAGCGGCTGATATCAGAGACTAGTCCAGCAGCTGATATCAGAGACTAGTCCAGCAGCGCTGATATCAGAGACTAGTCCAGCAGCGGCTGATATCAGAGACTAGTCCAGCAGCGGCTGATATCAGGACTAGTCCAGCAGCGGCTGATATCAGAGACTAGTCCAGCAGCGGCTGATATCAGAGACTAGTCCAGCAGCGCTGATATCAGAGACTAGTCCAGCAGCGGCTGATATCAGAGACTAGTCCAGCAGCGGCTGATATCAGAGACTAGTCCAGCAGCGGCTGATATCAGAGACTAGTCCAGCAGCGGCTGATATCAGAGACTAGTCCAGCAGCGGCTGATATCAGAGACTAGTCCAGCAGCGGCTGATATCAGAGACTAGTCCAGCAGCGGCTGATATCAGAGACTAGTCCAGCAGCTGATATCAGAGACTAGTCCAGCAGCGGCTGATATCAGAGACTAGTCCAGCAGCGGCTGATATCAGACTAGTCCAGCAGCGGCTGATATCAGACTAGTCCAGCAGCGGCTGATATCAGAGACTAGTCCAGCAGCGGCTGATATCAGACTAGTCCAGCAGCGGCTGATATCAGAGACTAGTCAGCAGCGCGCGCTGATATCAGAGACTAGTCCAGCAGCGGCTGATATCAGAGACTAGTCCAGCAGCGGCTGATATCAGAGACTAGTCCAGCAGCGGCTGATATCAGACTAGTCCAGCAGCGGCTGATATCAGAGACTAGTCCAGCAGCGGCTGATATCAGAGACTAGTCCAGCAGCGGCTGATATCAGAGACTATCAGCACTAGTCCAGCAGCGCTGATATCAGCGACTAGTCCAGCAGCGGCTGATATCAGACTAGTCCAGCAGCGGCTGATATCAGAGACTAGTCCAGCAGCGGCTGATATCAGAGACTAGTCCAGCAGCGGCTGATATCAGACTAGTCCAGCAGCGGCTGATATCAGAGACTAGTCCAGCACGGCTGATATCAGACTAGTCCAGCAGCGGCTGATATCAGAGACTAGTCCAGCAGCGGCTGATATCAGAGACTAGTCCAGCACGCTGATATCAGAGACTAGTCCAGCAGCGGCTGATATCAGAGACTAGTCCAGCAGCGGCTGATATCAGAGACTAGTCCAGCAGCGGCTGATATCAGAGACTAGTCCAGCAGCGGCTGATATCAGAGACTAGTCCAGCAGCGGCTGATATCAGAGACTAGTCCAGCAGCGGCTGATATCAGACTAGTCCAGCAGCGGCTGATATCAGAGACTAGTCCAGCAGCGGCTGATATCAGGACTAGTCCAGCAGCGGCTGATATCAGAGACTAGTCCAGCAGCGGCTGATATCAGAGACTAGTCCAGCAGCGGCTGATATCAGACTATCAGACTAGTCCAGCAGCAGCTGATATCAGAGACTAGTCCAGCAGCGGCTGATATCAGACTAGTCCAGCAGCAGGCTGATATCAGAGACTAGTCCAGCAGCGGCTGATATCAGAGACTAGTCCAGCAGCGGCTGATATCAGAGACTAGTCCAGCAGCGGCTGATATCAGAGACTATCAGCGACTAGTCCAGCAGCGGCTGATATCAGGGACTAGTCCAGCAGCGGCTGATATCAGCGACTAGTCCAGCAGCGGCTGATATCAGCGACTAGTCCAGCAGCTGCTGATATCAGAGACTAGTCCAGCAGCGGCTGATATCAGAGACTAGTCCAGCAGCGGCTGATATCAAGACTAGTCCAGCAGCGGCTGATATCAGAGACTAGTCCAGCAGCGGCTGATATCAGAGACTAGTCCAGCAGCGGCTGATATCAGAGACTCAGCCTAGCCGCAGCGGCTGATATCAGAGACTAGTCCAGCAGCGGCTGATATCAGAGACTAGTCCAGCACGCTGATATCAGAGACTAGTCCAGCAGCGGCTGATATCAGAGACTAGTCCAGCACGGCTGATATCAGAGACTAGTCCAGCAGCTGATATCAGACTAGTCCAGCAGCGGCTGATATCAGAGACTAGTCCAGCAGCGGCTGATATCAGAGACTAGTCCAGCAGCGCTGATATCAGAGACTAGTCCAGCAGCGGCTGATATCAGAGACTAGTCCAGCAGCGGCTGATATCAGAGACTAGTCCAGCAGCGGCTGATATCAGAGACTAGTCCAGCAGCTGATATCAGAGACTAGTCCAGCAGCGGCTGATATCAGAGACTAGTCCAGCAGCGGCTGATATCAGAGACTAGTCCAGCAGCGGCTGATATCAGAGACTAGTCCAGCAGCGGCTGATATCAGAGACTAGTCCAGCAGCGGCTGATATCAGAGACTAGTCCAGCAGCGGCTGATATCAGAGACTAGTCCAGCAGCGGCTGATATCAGACTAGTCCAGCAGCGGCTGATATCAGAGACTAGTCCAGCAGCGGCTGATATCAGAGACTAGTCCAGCAGCGCTGATATCAGAGACTAGTCCAGCAGCGGCTGATATCAGAGACTAGTCCAGCAGCGGCTGATATCAAGACTAGTCCAGCAGCGGCTGATATCAGCGACTAGTCCCAGCGCTGATATCAGGACTAGTCCAGCAGCAGTCAGTCCAGCTCGGCGTCTGTCTTTCAGTCTTTTATCTCACCAAGCTCTCACCAACCACTAAAAGTCAGTCCCACATTTACTCTTGTCCGGCGGCTTCTTGCTCGCTCACTCTCTCCTTTTCTCTTCTGCGATGAAATATAATTAAAAGTCTTTATTATTCATAAGTGTCAAAGTTTAAATCTCGTCTGTCATAGTGTTGTCTGTCTGTTTTCTGACCAGACCACCAAACACGCTGAGCTGACACGAGGACTTCCGTCCTCCTCCCTTTGTCCTCGACGCTCAGCAGAAATGAATCCCGGTGTCTGTTCATGTTCGCCAAAACAAACACATCTGCATTACAGCTCCATGTATCAGTATCAGTAATGTGGCCAATAACAAGAAAGAATGACCAATGAGATCATGCGTCAGCTCAGCAACGTCTCGTACAACTCTGTGTTTGTTGTCTCCAGTTTCATCTCACTGTGTAAATTTGTTCAGCTGTACTGACATTACATTACCTGCTCACCCAGCTCGGGTTCTGGCGCGACACTGGCTCTGCTGGCTGCTCTGGACCACTAGGAGGTGACAGTACAACCGCTGAGCCTTCATGCACGGCAGCTGCTCTACCAGCCGAGCTGAGCACCGCCCGGCTTTTTTCTTTGGCGCCACCTTCTCAGAGGTGATTCTGCTATAGATAACCCTATCATGACCCAAACTGACCCGTGGATCTGTGACGGCGTGCTGTCGTATCTGCAGACCCAGATGTCAGCAGCAGGTCCTGGAGGTCCTGGAGGTCCTGGAGGTGAACCTGTGCCTGACTAAGATTTGAGGCCTGGGTCAACACCTTGAACTGATTGTTGCGTTTCCAGTTGCTCATGCTGTTGGGTGTCTGAGCAGGGGCACCCTGGCTGGTTTGTGGCTGCACCTCGGGCCACTTCTGATCAGCACTGACCCACGAGAGCTGCGGTTCTGGAGACGTTCTGACCCGGCCGTCGAGCCAGTACAAAGTGTTCTAACTAAATGTTCACTGCGTCCTCACAGTGAGTGGGAAACATTTTTCATTTCATTCGGTTTTCCCGCTGGCAAATAAATGATTGTTAGTTTTATTTAGATTTGCATTGACTGAGGGAAATTTGATGCTCTCCTAAAACATGACTCGGTATTTGATGCTCTCCTAAAACATGACTCGGTATTTGTTCGGCACGCAGAGCTCAGACGTTTCTTGTAGTCGTCCTTCTTTGCAGGTCCTCTCCAAGCCCTCCAGGTTTTGAGGCTGATGGTTGCAGCAGGTCTACTAACCCGGCTCATGGTGGTCTACAGAACTTTTTGCTGGAATTTCTGCAGAATTTGAAGTGAAACCAAAGATCATGAAATGATTTTCTGTAAGTCACTGCTGCATTTCTCTGGTACTGATACATGAGACCTCCACCCCCAGCAGGGTGGGAGGAGTGGACCAAGACTAGGAGGTCTTTTCATGCAGGAACAAGCCTGCACCTCCCTACATGGCTGCAGGACTCTTGTTCTTTGCGTGCAGAGGGTTCGGACGGAGCGCAGCAGATCTGTGAGTGTCTCTTTTATTCCTCGGTCATGAGCGGACTGTGCGGCTGTGTGCGGGTTCAGTGTCAAGCTGCACACTTTGCTTTAGTTCAGCCTCTGTAACGTGTCGGGCACAGTGTAAAGCAGACGATCAGGCTTTGTCCTTTTAAGGGACCAGAATGCTGTGATGCATGTTATGAGTTTGGGCCAGGACGTTCATTTGCTTTAACAATAATAATAATAATTAAATGCATATTTCACGCACAGCTTTTTATATTTAACATGTTTTGCATGTAAAATATAAAAAGTCACAGAGCCGCAGATCTTAATTCAGTTGTCAAGCGTTTGTTTAAATCTTTGGAATAAAGTTCATCAGACAGAATTAAAAGATTTTTAAAAAATTAAATGAAAGTCAAAAATTTAATTAGCTGGTTACTGCAGTTTCAGGAAGGTTCATTTGCATATTGAAGAGTTTAATGATTCTGATTATTTTCTACATTAATCGTTTCTATATTAATTAGATTTTCAGTTTACTGTGAGAAGCAAACGTTCCTGTTACGTAACACAAACTTAATTGATTATTAAGATCAGTACAGATTAATTAAATTAATGAATCATGTTATGTGGATACGTAAAAACGCCGGCAGTGTTTTTATTCTTTAGTCACGGTGTAAAACCGCAGACTGTTCCTTTCAGAGCACGTTAATCTGTGAGGACTCGCTCTCAATGTGAAACACATGGAGGCACCGACAAACTTTCTCTGAAGCCGCCGAGCTCCAGGTTCTGTCTTTCTCTGCTCCAGGTTCTGTGTTTCTCTGCTCCAGGTTCTGTGTTTCTCTGCTCCAGGTTCTGTGTTGCGTGAGAAAAGGTTTGTTAGGATTAAAGTTTCATCTGTACAGAGTTATATAAGAAGATAAAAAATGTCCTGCACAGTGATTTAACCTGAATGAAACCACGCCTAACGTTAATGTCTCAGGATTTTGTGGGCGGTCCTTACAGGGCGGCTCGATGACACGCTGAGGCCGCCCTGAGCAGACAGACAGAGATGAATCAGCTCAGAGTGTTTCCGAGTCAGTCATGTTCAAGTGGGCGTGGCTTCAGCACCTTCAGAGACACGCCCCCTCAGTCCTGGAGCCGAGAATTCACCTTTACCTGATTTTGACACCTGATGGTTAATAACTCTTCTTCTTTACTTAATAAATCACATCTACAAAATGTGAAGCGTGCAGATCTGTTTTTGTCACGCCTGGACTTCCATACGTGAGGCAGCTCTGCTTGTGTCCCTGAGGTCGAGGGGCGTGGGCGGGCTGTAGATCTTTCAGCCTCTTCATCTGTTTCTTATTCCACAGAGCTCGTTACATAACACCATAATTCACCCAGGATCTGCGCTGCATGTTTTAAGGATGTCTGGGATGGTTCTCCTGGTTCTGAGCTGATCCACAGTCCATCATATGTGATCTTAAAGTGGCAGGCAGGGACCTCTCCTGGATACTGTTCAGCGTTAACAGCAGCCACGAGCAAGTGTGTGCTCCACCTCCAACAGCTAACACACCTTAGTGAAGGTGTGGTCAGTGTGTACTGCTCACCTCCGACAGCTAACACACCTTAGTGAAGGTGTGGTCAGTGTGTACTGCTCACCTCCAACAGCTAACACACCTTAGTGAAGGTGTGGTCAGTGTGTGCTCCACCTCCAACAGCTAACACACCTTAGTGAAGGTGTGGTCAGTGTGTACTGCTCACCTCCATCTCCTCTGACTCAGAGTCTGTGACTGCATGAGGTCAGAGTGGAGCCGCACGACGATCTGCAGCTCCACATTTGGCCATAGATGGACGTGAAACATGTTCATGTTCATACTCCCTCTGCTGCTGCACAGAGGAGGACACACACACACACACACACGCACGCACGCACGCACGCACGACACACACACACACACACACACAACACAACACACACAACACCACCACACACACACACACACCACAACACACCACACACACCACACACACACGCTCCACACACACACAGCTGTTTATCTGTGTTAATGTGAACATGGTTTAAATCCTTCTTCATGAGATGTTTACAGTGCTGTCCTCCTGTGTATATCATAGATCAGAGTGTGTGTGTGTGTGTGTGTGTGTGTGTGTGTGTGTGTGTGTGTGTGTGTGTGTGTGTGTGTGTGTGTGTGTGTGTGTGTCACAGACGAGAAGCAGTCAGAGTTTACATTTCCAAATGTACAGTCATTACCCAGGAGCCAATCAGACGAGGAGATTAGGATCAGTCTGTTGGTGACTGATAATTCATGAAGGTCAGACTGTCTAAAACCTGGACGTAGTCTCCGTGACGTCCCCGCAGACTGTCTAAAACCTGGACGTAGTCTCCGTGACGTCCCCGCAGACTGTCTAAAACCTGGACTTAGTCTCTAAGATGAGGTGTGTGTGTGTGTGTGTGTGTGTGTGTGTGTCGTCTGAGTTTAATTCAAGAATAAATCATATGAAGCATCTGAGCAGGTGTGAGGGTGAATTTCATGCAGACTGTAAACTAAACGAAGTGAAGTCACACACACACACACACACACATCGTATCGTATCGATTGTCCCTGATCAGAGGATCACAGGTAGTACAGGTAGTACAGGTAGTACAGGTAGTACTAGGCGTACTCGTGTGTGAGAGTAGTATTGCAGTAGTGTTGATGTGAGTCGTCTTTCTTCTACTTCAGGATCGTCGGACTCTCTTGACCTCCTGCTGAAAGTCTTTGAACCAGACGCCGGCACTGTCCCAGGTAAGACCTGACCTCTGACCTCTGACCTCTGTCTCTGACCTCTGTCTCTGACCTCTGACCTCTGTCTCTGACCTCTGTCTCTGACCTCTGTCTCTGACCTCTGACCTCTGTCTCTGACCTCTGACCTCTGTCTCTGACCTCTTACCTCTGTCTCTGACCTCTGTCTCTGACCTCTGACCTCTGTCTCTGACCTCTGTCTCTGACCTCTGTCTCTGACCTCTGACCTCTGTCTCTGACCTCTGTCTCTGACCTCTGTCTCTGACCTCTGACCTCTGTCTCTGACCTCTGACCTCTGTCTCTGACCTCTGACCTCTGTCTCTGACCTCTTACCTCTGTCTCTGACCTCTGACCTCTGACCTCTGTCTCTGACCTCTGTCTCTGACCTCTGTCTCTGACCTCTGACCTCTGTCTCTGACCTCTGTCTCTGACCTCTGTCTCTGACCTCTGACCTCTGTCTCTGACCTCTTACCTCTGTCTCTGACCTCTGACCTCTGTCTCTGACCTCTGTCTCTGACCTCTGTCTCTGACCTCTGTCTCTGACCTCTGTCTCTGACCTCTGACCTCTGTCTCTGACCTCTGTCTCTGACCTCTGTCTCTGACCTCTGACCTCTGTCTCTGACCTCTGTCTCTGACCTCTGTCTCTGACCTCTGTCTCTGACCTCTGACCTTCACTGTCTGACTGCTGTTTGTTTTTGAGTCGATTTTTCATGACAAGAAGTTTCCTGAGTCGTCAGCTCCGGTTTAGTCAGCACGAAGTGAAGCTGGTCCGTGGACCTGTTTGGATTTGTGTTTGTGGAGCTGCTGTTTGGTTCAAACTCTGACCAGAAGTTTTCACTTCCCCGATCTGCTGAGAAAATCCACAATAAGGAATTTCCTGCAGATACCATCAACCTGAAGCAGGAGAAGTTTCAACGTCTTCATGCTGAGCGACCAAGATGACGAATGATACCCAGCAGCAGCTGATGTCACTGACCAGTCCAGCAGCAGTCAGCCCAGAACCAGAACCAGAACCAGAACCAGCAGCGGCTGATATCAGAGACTAGTCCAGCAGCAGCTGATATCAGAGACTAGTCCAGCACCGGCTGATATCAGAGACTAGTCCAGCAGCGGCTGATATCAGAGACTAGTCCAGCAGCGGCTGATATCAGAGACTAGTCCAGCAGCTGATATCAGAGACTAGTCCAGCAGCTGATATCAGAGACTAGTCCAGCAGCGGCTGATATCAGAGACTAGTCCAGCAGCGGCTGATATCAGAGACTAGTCCAGCAGCGGCTGATATCAGAGACTAGTCCAGCAGCGGCTGATATCAGAGACTAGTCCAGCAGCGGCTGATATCAGAGACTAGTCCAGCAGCGGCTGATATCAGAGACTAGTCCAGCAGCGGCTGATATCAGAGACTAGTCCAGCAGCGGCTGATATCAGAGACTAGTCCAGCAGCGGCTGATATCAGAGACTAGTCCAGCAGCGGCTGATATCAGAGACTAGTCCAGCAGCGGCTGATATCAGAGACTAGTCCAGCAGCGGCTGATATCAGAGACTAGTCCAGCAGCGGCTGATATCAGAGACTAGTCCAGCAGCGGCTGATATCAGAGACTAGTCCAGCAGCAGCTGATATCAGAGACTAGTCCAGCAGCAGCTGATATCAGAGACTAGTCCAGCAGCGGCTGATATCAGAGACTAGTCCAGCAGCAGCTGATATCAGAGACTAGTCCAGCAGCGGCTGATATCAGAGACTAGTCCAGCAGCGGCTGATATCAGAGACTAGTCCAGCAGCGGCTGATATCAGAGACTAGTCCAGCAGCAGCTGATATCAGAGACTAGTCCAGCAGCAGCTGATATCAGAGACTAGTCCAGCAGCAGTCAGTCCAGCTCGTCTGTCTTTCAGCCTTTTATTGGTTGAAGTCTGTGCAGCTCTTTCAACTTTAAACCATCTTTACTGTGGAAGTAAAATCAAACCTGGACTCAGAACCAGAACCATTCTGACATTATCAGATCTCAGTGAAACCTGGAGGTGCTCGCTGTTAACTCCGAGAAACCACAAGAGTTTTTAGTCAGCACAGCTGTGGCTGGTTTTCCTCTGTGACAGACGATAATCTGCCAGGTTATTTGATTATTGAGTCTGTTTAGAGTGGATAATTATGAAATGATGTTTTTTCACTGCTGTCCTCTCAGGCTCCATAAATAATGAAATGGACTTAATGGGGGAAGCCTCATCATCTTTAACAGAGACGCCAAACTGGATCGAGCTTCGAGATCTCTGCTGTTAGTTTTCATGTGTTGGCAGAGCGCTGAGAACAGCTGAGAACGTCTGGCTCACACACTTTGAGTTTTTGTTTGGTCGTGACTGTGAAGTCATCATGAATCCATGGCGTTCCTAACAGGAAGTTCAGCCTGTTTACTTCCTCATTTTTACGTATTACCTATATATGCACTATAAGCTAGCATCAGCGTCTACCTTCCAGTGAAGTGTCCAGCAGTGTCCAGTCTAACAGTGAACACAGAGACAGAACCTCTGAACCGGCAGTGTCCAGTCTAACAGTGAACACAGAGACAGAACCTCTGAACCGGCAGTGTCCAGTCTAACAGTGAACACAGCGACAGAACCTCTGAACCGGCAGTGTCCAGTCTAACAGTGAACACAGAGACAGAACCTCTGAACCGGCAGTGTCCAGTCTAACAGTGAACACAGCGACAGAACCTCTGAACCAGCAGTGTCCAGTCTAACAGTGAACACAGCGACAGAACCTCTGAACCGGCAGTGTCCAGTCTAACAGTGAACACAGCGACAGAACCTCTGAACCGGCAGTGTCCAGTCTAACAGTGAACACAGCGACAGAACCTCTGAACCAGCAGTGTCCAGTCTAACAGCGAACACAGAGACAGAACCTCTGAACCAGCAGTGTCCAGTCTAACAGTGAACACAGCGACAGAACCTCTGAACCAGCAGTGTCCAGTCTAACAGCGAACACAGAGACAGAACCTCTGAACCAGCAGTGTCCAGTCTAACAGTGAACACAGAGACAGAACCTCTGAACCAGCAGTGTCCAGTCTAACAGTGAACACAGAGACAGAACTTCTGAACCGGCAGTGTCCAGTCTAACAGTGAACACAGAGACAGAACCTCTGAACCGGCAGTGTCCAGTCTAACAGTGAACACAGAGACAGAACCTCTGAACCGGCAGTGTCCAGTCTAACAGTGAACACGGCGACAGAACCTCTGAACCGGCAGCGTCCAGCACCAGCAGTGCTGCAGAGCCCGGTTCTGTTAGCCTGCTAACGGCAGATTCTGACCGACCCGGTCGGCGTGTACTCGTGGCGGGTCCAGTCGTGGCCTTCACATGCTGAAATAACAAATGAGTTGGTTTAGATTAACCCGAGCACGAACATCTGCCTTTCAAACAGTCCATCACCCACAGCGCTGCTGCTTGGTAATGTGAGCACTCAGGGGCCTCACTCAGGGGCCTCACCCAGGGGCCTCACCCAGGGGCCTCACCCAGGGGCCTCACCCAGGGGCCTCACCCAGGGGCCCCGGGGGGAGTCTGGGTGTCCTTGCTGTTTGACAGGGACGTTACAGCATGCAGCTGAGGTTTGTGTAGGTCCAAACATTTAAACCGGGCCCACATGTGGACTGATTATCAGAGTCTCTGCTCTCTGACTGACTCCATCCATTCTCATAACAATCCACTCTGATTGTGGCTGATCCGTCTCACCGAGGACACAAGCTCATGCGGTCCATCAAAACCAGAACCTCATGAATGAACGTAGTCTCGTGGGGGCTTATGGAGACCGACTCATGTGGACTTTGAGGACCTGCAGTGTTTGGCACTTCATGTTTCAGTCTCGATGGTTGCCGCCTGGTGTCGGGGAGTTCTGGTGGAACCATCAGTCGGGGCGGAGTCCACCTGTGCGACTCTGATTCATATCAGTGACTGAAGCTCTGGTTCTCACACACACACACATGAATGCAGCCTGCAGCGCTCACACACGTGTTCACAAGATGTGAATCTCAAGGTCGGACTCGTTGGTGCCTCGCGTCCAGGGTCGGTCCTGATTGAGCGGGGTGGGGGGTTGTGGCGAGCCTGCAGGCAGCAGATCTGCCTCTTGGGGGGTCTGTGAAGGAATTAACGGGCCGACAGCTGACGACGAACACAGAGAGCAGCTGTGAGCTCTGATTGTCATCCGCCTCTTTCACGAGCTTTTCTGCTGGATTTTAACAACAGCTCGATTGTTGTGATCTCTGCAGGAACTCACTTGAAGTTTATCGTAAAGCCGGCGGATCCAGCCGAGCGTTCACGAGTCCAACTAGTTCCAGCTGTGCGGGTAATCCCTGTGAAGCAGCAGTCTGAGACCTGAAACGCCACCGTCCATCTCAACGAGTTCATGCAGAGCGCCGACTGTTTGCAGGTTCTGGAACCAGAATCTGGACGTGAGGAGCCGGCCCGATTAACACGAGTTATCAAATGTACAGTCCACTCTGTGATGCCGCGATGCTGAGTCCATTACTGACGTCACAGTACGAGTCCATCGAGTCAGGTCTGTCCACAGGAGGACAAGTGTTTGGCTCCATCACAGCAATGTTAACTTAGTTTATAATGTCAAGTATAAATATGAAGTCCTATCATCGAACTGTCCCCGCAGACTGTCTAAAACCTGGACGTAGTCTCCGTGACGTCCACGCAGACTGTCTAAAACCTGGACGTAGTCTCCGTGACGTCCCCGCAGACTGTCTAAAACCTGGACGTAGTCTCCGTGACGTCCCCGCCGACTGTCTAAAACCTGGACGTAGTCTCCGTGACGTCTCCGCAGACTGTCTAAAACCTGGACGTAGTCTCCGTGACGTCCCCGCCGACTGTCTAAAACTGGACGTAGTCTCCGTGACGTCCCCGCAGACTGTCTAAAACCTGGACGTAGTCTCCGTGACGTCCCCGCAGACTGTCTAAAACCTGGACGTAGTCTCCGTGACGTCCCCGCAGACTGCTTCATTTCAGGTTCTGCAGCTGCTCAAACTGGTTTTCAAGCGCTGGCCTCGGGGATTGACCTCATGCCCCTTCTCAAAGATCACAGCGTGGTTCAGTCCCACGAAAGCTCAGAATCCGTTTGTCCTGGTGCAGCACAGACATTCCACAGAAAGACGTGCTGTCATGATGTCTCCGTCCTCGACCCAATGCAGGGTGAATCTGGATGGACTACAGACGAGAACCAAGGTTCAGCTTTCCCACTCCAAAATCCACTTCTGGATCTTACCGAGTATTCCATCATTTCCTGTCCTGCAGAGTCGAGGCAGTGATCATTAACATTCATGAAGATATTTGAATCTTACAAACCAAACGGAGCATTATGAAGTCCTGAAGGTCTCTGTGGTGGATTCAGGCTCAGGTCTCGACCTTTCAGACTGTGCTGTAGATGTGCAGCTCTCTACTGGCTCTAAACTATTGGCTCATGTTGTTTCTGGTGGCAGACTGCGTCACCACCCGTCCTTATATGAAACAAACATTTCCTGGCTGCAGACAGCGGCGTGCTACATAGCCGTATTTAGTGCGCTAGCTCCAAGCTAACGTTACAAACGTTACAACTCATAAACCAAACCAGGCGTAGCATCTGACAGCAGCTGCTGTTAGCTCTGTTAGCTGTGTTAGCTCTGTGAGTTTGATTAGCTCTTTTAGCTCTGTGAGTTTGATTAGCTCTGTTAGCTCTGTGAGTTTGATTAGCTCTGTTACCTCTGTTAGCTCTGTGAGTTTGATTAGCTCTGTTACCTCTGTGAGTGTGTTTAGCTCTGTTAGCTCTGTGAGCTTGATTAGCTCTTTTAGCTCTGTGAGTTTGATTAGCTCTGTTAGCTCTGTGAGTTTGATTAGCTCTTTTAGCTCTGTGAGTTTGATTAGCTCTGTTAGCTCTGTGAGTTTGATTAGCTCTGTTAGCTCTGTTAGCTTTGTTAGCTGTGTTAGCTCTGTTAGCTGTGTTAGCTCTATTAGTTCTGTTAGCTCTGTTAGCTGTGTTAGCTTTATTAGCTGTGTTAGCTGTGTTAGCTTTGTTAGCTGTGTAGCACTGTTAGCTGTGTTAGCTCTGTTAGCTGTGTAGCACTGTTAGCACTGTTAGCTGTGTTAGCTTTGTTGACACTGTTAGCTGTGTTAGCTCTGTTAGCTGTGTTAGCTCCGTTAGCTTTGTTAGCTTTGTTAGCACTGTTAGCTCTGTTAGCATCACGCGTTCCCAGAGCTTCGTCCTCAGATGTTCTTCTGATAAACAGACAGACGTTCATTTCACAGACCTCACAGATATAAAACATTTACTGATCGTCAGAACAGCTGATTCACTTTTTGTCACTGAGTTAATTAATGAATCATGTTTTGGTGCAGTGAGTCCACACACCTGTGATCCGTGTAATCTCCATGACGGCGCGGGGTCACGACCCTGCCAGTGTTCAAAGAAAGAAATATGACGTCAAAAAAAGCTCACGCTGCTCAGTCATACAGCAGGAAATGACCGTAGAAGAAGACGGACAGGAAGTGGACTGTTGTGTTGAAGTCATATTAACTGTCTAAAACCTGGACGTAGTCTCCGTGACGTCCCCGCCGACTGTCTAAAACCTGGACGTAGTCTCCGAGACGTCCCCGCAGACTGTCTAAAACCTGGACGTAGTCTCCGTGACGTCCCCGCAGACTGTCTAAAACCTGGACGTAGTCTCCGTGACGTCCCCGCAGACTGTCTAAAACCTGGACGTAGTCTCTGTGACGTCCCCGCAGACTGTCTAAAACCTGGACGTAGTCTCTGTGACGTCCCCGCAGACTGTCTAAAAACCTGGACGTAGTCTCCGTGACGTCCCCGCAGACTGTCTAAAACCTGGACGTAGTCTCTGAGACGTCCCCGCAGACTGTCTAAAACCTAGACGTAGTCTCTGTGACATCCCTGCAGACTGTCTAAAACCTGGACGTAGTCTCTGTGACGTCCCCGCAGACTGTCTAAAACCTGGACGTAGTCTCCGTGACGTCCCCGCAGACTGTCTAAAACCTAGACATAGTCTCTGAGACGTCCCCGCAGACTGTCTAGAACCTGGACGTAGTCTCTGTAATTCCACAGAATTTCTACTGAACAGAGAGTTCTGGAAACACAGCAGCATCTCGTCTCCAAGTATCACACATCTGTAACCATCGCTGTCTGTTGTAATTCATTAGTAAAGGGAGTCGGACTCGAATGTTTCTAATTTCAGGATGTGCCTGCTGGTTTTGTGCCAGCTAGCAGAGAGTTCACCCTTCTTTAACACGAGGCCGTTAAGCCGGAGCGGCCACCCCGCCCCCACAACATGTTTCAGGCCTGGGTTCAATCACACGCCAAACGTTTGAGGCCCCGCGAGCGAAGGAAACGGGTTCATTGCAATGTGAAGCATGTGAAGGTAATCACAGCCGAGCGCTCCGGTGACAGGCTGATTTGAAACGAGTCTTGCGTCGTTTACCCGTCCAAATCTGTTTACATGGACCTCCGCGATTCACCAAAAATGTATTTATTTAGTCAGCGTCTGAGGCTCTTTCCGGTTCAGCTGTACAGACGGAGAGTTTGATGTTAAACAACGAGGGGCCTCAATGTTTAGAGCGTCGATCCAAACTGAGATCAAGCTCACAGGACTGAAGCCTCGGCTGTACGGGACGTCACAGAGACTACGTCCAGGTTTTAGACAGTCTGCGGGGACGTCACAGAGACTACGTCCAGGTTTTAGACAGTCTGCGGGACGTCTCAGAGACTACGTCCAGGTTTTAGACAGTCTGCGGGGACGTCACGGAGACTACGTCCAGGTTTTAGACGGTCTGCGGGACGTCACGGAGACTACGTCCAGGTTTTATACAGTCTGTGGGGACGTCACAGAGACTACGTCCAGGTTTTAGACAGTCTGCGGGGACGTCACAGAGACTACGTCCAGGTTTTAGACAGTCTGCGGGGACGTCACGGAGACTACGTCCAGGTTTTAGACAGTCTGCGGGGACGTCACAGAGACTACGTCCAGGTTTTAGACAGTCTGCGGGGACGTCACGGAGACTACGTCCAGGTTTTAGACAGTCTGCGGGGACGTCACGGAGACTACGTCCAGGTTTTAGACAGTCTGCGGGGACGTCACGGAGACTACGTCCAGGTTTTAGACAGTCTGCGGGGACGTCCATGGGCGTCTTCGGTATAATTTTTAAACGTTGTGTCCCTGACACAAACTTATCTCCCCTGACAACTGCAGCGCGGATTAAACTGAATAAATGATGAGTCTGTGTTACAGCACCACAACATGAATCCGCACAGAAGACAGGCGGACAACAACCCTCATGGCTGGACTGTGTGTGGACATCAGTGTCCACAGAAAGCCCGTCCACTGTTTCAGCAGTCACCAGGACAAAGACTCACTGGTCACCTCAGGCTGGCTGCTTGGGGAAATCACTCTGACCCTGAAGGGCTCATGGAGGATGCAGACACGAGAGTCCGTCTACTTGCTGAGAAAAGGGTCCTAAAGTCCAGATGCACTCTGGTCCAGCTGGTCCAGATGCACTCTGGTCCAGCTGGTCCAGATGCACTCTGGTCCAGCTGGTCCAGAGTTGTCTCTCGTGGATTTGGCTGACGTTCATCCCTGCAGATTTTCTGTTTCCTGTCACTCAGTTAGGGAATAAAGACAAAAATGACCATTCAAGACTGAAACTGAGTCCTGTCTGTCTGGATCCAAACCATCATTGTTATTACTGCTGTTCATCTTTGTGTCGAGGAACTCGGTCAGTCTCTGCAGATGTCCATGAGGACGTTAAATAAAACTGCTGACTGGTTTGACCCGAGTCGTAGTCAATAGCTCAGTCTGTTAGCTGCTGTTAGCTCAGTCTGTTAGCTGCTGTTAGCTGCTGTTAGCTCAGTCTGTTAGCTGCTGTTAGCTGCTGTTAGCTCAGTCTGTTAGCTGCTGTTAGCTCAGTTTGGTAGCTGCTGTTAACTCAGTTGCGTAGCTGCTGTTAGGTCAGTTTAGTAGCTGCTGTTAGCTCAGTTTGGTAGCTGCTGTTAACTCAGTTGCGTAGCTGCTGTTAGCTCAGTTTGGTAGCTTCTATTAGCTCATGTTAGCTCAGTTTGATAGCTGCTGTTAACTCAGTTGCGTAGCTGCTGTTAGCTCAGTTTGGTAGCTGCTGTTAGCTCAGTTTGGTAGCTTCTATTAGCTCATGTTAGCTCAGTTTGATAGCTGCTGTTAACTCTGTTGCGTAGCTGCTGTTAGCTCAGTTTGGTAGCTGCTGTTAGCTCATGTTAGCTCAGTTTGGTAGCTGCTGTTAGCTCATGTTAACTCAGTTTGGTAGCTGCTGTTAGCTCATGTTAACTCAGTTTGGTAGCTGCTGCTGGCTCATGTTAGGTCAGTTTGGTAGCTGCTGTTAACTCAGTTGTGTAGCTGCTGTTAGGTCAGTTTGGTAGCTGCTGTTAGCTCAGTTTGGTAGCAGCAGTTTAGCAGGTCATGTTAGATGAACAGGCCCCGAACATGCATCTTGGAGCCAACATCTAGTGGTCAGCAGAAGAACTTCAGTTAAATAGCAGAGCTGGCTGCGTCCTGTACACTTAATTTGTTTGGCACGCAATAAAAGCAGAAATGGAGATTTCCAAATGAAGAGCAGGAATCCTCGGACTCGCACATGTGCTGTGACTGATGGATGAGGAACGCGCACCGTGCCAGGCTGCATGGCTGCTGCTGCGTGCTCTGCTCTCCGCTCTGTTTCCTCGTGGCTTTATTTGGATTTCCAGAGAATCCGAGTGATCCAGCAGCCAAATGAATTCAAACCAAAGAGCCGGGGGAAGTCAACGCGATCCTCTGCGCTCCATCTGGCTCCGCTCACGGCCTCATAGTGCCATTTCCTGTCATCTGTAGGCAGCAGACTCTGTCTGGCACATCACAGGTCAGATGATCAGGAAACTATTTGAAATACGGTGAATTCATTTATCTCAGATCAGATCATCACTAATGAAGTTTTAACAGCTGATTCAAGTTAGACTGTCTAAAACCTGGACGTAGTCTCCGTGACGTCCCCGCAGACTGTCTAAAACCTGGACGTAGTCTCTGTGACGCCCCGCAGACTGTCTAAAACCTGGACGTAGTCTCTGTGACGTCCCGCAGACTGTCTAAAACCTGGACGTAGTCTCCGAGACGTCCCCGCAGACTGTCTAAAACCTGGACGTAGTCTCTGTGACGTCCCCGCAGACTGTCTAAAACCTGGACGTAGTCTCTGTGACGTCCCCGCAGACTGTCTAAAACCTGGACGTAGTCTCCGTGACGTCCCCGCAGACTGTCTAAAACCTGGACGTAGTCTCCGTGACATCCCCGCAGACTGTCTAAAACCTGGACGTAGTCTCTGTGACGTCCCCGCAGACTGTCTAAAACCTGGACGTAGTCTCTGTGACGTCCCCGCAGACTGTCTAAAACCTGGACGTAGTCTCTGAGACGCCCCGCAGACTGTCTCCAACCTGGACGTAGTCTCTGAGACGTCCCCGCAGACTGTCTAAAACCTGGACGTAGTCTCTGTGACGTCCCCGCAGACTGTCTAAAACCTGGACGTAGTCTCCGTGACGTCCCCGCAGACTGTCTAAAACCTGGACGTAGTCTCAGTGACGTCCCTGCAGACTGTCTAAAACCTGGACGTAGTCTCTGTGACGTCCCCGCAGACTGTCTCCAACCTGGACGTAGTCTCTGAGACGCCCCGCAGACTGTCTCCAACCTGGACGTAGTCTCTGTGACGTCCCCGCGGACGTAGTCTCTGTGACGTCCCCGCGGACGTAGTCTCTGTGACGTCCCCGCAGACTGTCTAAAACCTGGACGTAGTCTCTGAGACGCCCCGCAGACTGTCTCCAACCTGGACGTAGTCTCCGTGACGTCCCCGCAGACTGTCTAAAACCTGGACGTAGTCTCCGTGACGTCCCCGCAGACTGTCTAAAACCTGGACGTAGTCTCTGTGACGTCCCCGCAGACTGTATAAAACCTGGACGTAGTCTCTGTGACGTCCCCGCAGACTGTCTAAAACCTGGACGTAGTCTCTGTGACGTCCCCGCAGACTGTCTCCAACCTGGACGTAGTCTCTGAGACGCCCCGCAGACTGTCTCCAACCTGGACGTAGTCTCTGTGACGTCCCCGCGGACGTAGTCTCTGTGACGTCCCCGCGGACGTAGTCTCTGTGACGTCCCCGCAGACTGTCTCCAACCTGGACGTAGTCTCCGTGACGTCCCCGCAGACTGTCTAAAACCTGGACGTAGTCTCCGTGACGTCCCCGCAGACTGTCTAAAAACTGGACGTAGTCTCCGTGACGTCTGTTTTTGTCCCAGGCTGTAAACATGTTTATTTCTGTTGTGAAGTTGGACATTTGGACATGGACTGCAGATCTTTGGCTTGTCTTCACAGACACTGAGGTTGCTGTCTGGTTAATACTTTGTCACACACATTAAAGTTTTCGATGGCATGTTTGCTGCGCCGCAGCTTCGAGCCGTTTGGTTCTGGAGAAAAATCAACGTTTTGAAGTTGGTTGTGGGCGTGTCCTGTTTTTCATGTGTGCACTGTGACATGATTTGCTGGAACCCCCCGTCCCCCACGCTGCCTTCATGATGGGAAACAGACTCTGTATTTATGGTCGGCTTTGTCTTTGTGCTGCAGGAAGAGAGAGAAACCCGAGAGCCATTACAGCATGGAGGGGAGGCGGGGTCTTCTCCTCGGCCTCATCATGGCGGCGTGTTTCTACGGCAACACTGCTCAGCTCACTGAGAAGACAGGTGGATATGATTATCCTGCTATGACTTAACTTCCTGCATACCAGCACATACAGGATCATGGCAAACGTGCCCGTTTCCCAACATTACATCAGCCCATAACATCTGTACATTCAGTTTATATAATCCATGTATGTAGCCCAACACACACACACACACACACACACACACACACACACACACACACACACACACAGAGCACCTGTACTAACCCTGCACATGAATCATGAATGTGTTTGCAGCTGAGCACCTGGATGATGCATTAACGTGTCACGGAAAGCTTCGATCACGTTTGTCTGGTTGCATAAAACTGTTTTTTTTTTTAAGATTTAAAGAAACATAGACGAGCGAGTGATGCTCGTTAACCTGCATTCATTCAGCTCTGAGTATTAATACACACACTGTATCATTCAGCTCTGAGTATTAATACACACACTGTATCATTCAGCTCTGAGTATTAATACACACACTGTATCATTCAGCTCTGAGTATTAATACACACACTGTATCATTCAGCTCTGAGTATTAATACACACACTGTATCATTCAGCTCTGAGTATTAATACACACACTGTATCATTCAGCTCTGAGTATTAATACACACACTGTATCATTCAGGCTCCTCGACATGACAGCCACGGACACTGCACTAAATTATGGTTTAAAGACTTGGACATTAACTTGCCATGAGAAATCAGTTCTCGTCAATGGAGATCCAGGGTTTCCATTGACGATGTACTCCATTACAGCAGGAATACAATAAACTTTTTGGAATAACCCAGAGCTTGTGATGAATACAGATATTTAGATGCACATGCTTTTTATGCAGCCAGGTACTTGGATGTGAATTTTTGGAGTTTGTGCTGATGTTGAACACTTTGTAGCAAGAACAAGAAGTTTTGTCAACCTTCTGTTTGCAACAGCAACACTTTTTTGAGGGAGCTGTAAGACACACAAGCTTGTTTCATATTTCCTCACCTGTATGTCCACCTGAAGGTAAGTGCTTTCTGACTACGTCCCTGCTCCTCTGGCTTGCACACAGCTCCGGCAACCCGCCACTTCTTTTTGCAAATCACGCTCTGGCTGCCACGGTCTCTAAGAACCAAGATCTGTTTGGGTAGTAAGAGCTTTCTTGGAGCAGCCTGTGATTTCTTAAGACCTGTCCATGACTTGACAACCTTCCCCCTCAGTCTGCACTCAAGAGGCTGTAGCTGACATCGTCTTCTTGGTTGACGGGTCGTGGAGCATCGGCGCTGAGAACTTCGAGCAGATCCGTCTGTTTCTGCACACGCTGGTCAACGGCTTTGACGTCTCACCCGACCATGTCCGCATTGGGCTGGTCCAATACAGCGACAGTCCACGCACCGAGTTCCTGCTCAACACCCATCAGAACAGGAACGATATCCTCCAGTACATCAGCGAGTTGCCTTACATGGGCGGTGGTACCAAGACGGGTCAAGGCTTAGACTTCATGCTGAAGCAGCACTTTGTGCAGAGAGCTGGCAGCCGAGCGAGCCAGAACGTGCCGCAGATCGCTGTGGTGATCACCGACGGCAAATCCCAAGACGACGTGGAGTCCCACGCCCAGGATCTGAAGAGAAAGGGAATTGTTTTGTATGCCATTGGTATTAAAGACGCAGACGAAGACCAGCTCAAAGAGATAGCGGACGAGCCGCACAGTCAGCATGTCTACAGCGTGTCCGATTTTGCAGCTCTGCAGGGGATTTCTCAGAGCATCATCCAGACACTTTGCACGACTGTTGAGGGAGTCAAAGGTCAAGTCCTACAATTGTCTCAAGGTAATACGTGTCACTCGGTTTGTCCACATAAACAGGATTTCATGCCCTGTTCAAAGGAAACATCAACCTTAACATTCAGTTCTGTCTGATTCCAGATTAAATTAAGACAACACACAAGTTTTAGAACTATGATCCCTATAATCACTTGAGAGACGTAAACAGGGAGGATAATGTTTAATTAGTTCATTAACTGAGCCGGATTTAGTTATTTTGGCGTTAAAGGTGTGTTGTTAGCAGTTCCTGTTTGCACTGTACCCATGCATGTGCAGACTATCACTGGATTACTTTGTGTGTGTTTGCATCAGAGATCATGATATTCTTGGACAATGTAAGTCTCAGTGAATGGCACAGACTGACTTTTGTCTTTCTCCTGTCCAGAATGTGCCAAAGCCACCGTGGCCGACATCGTCTTCCTGGTCGATGGCTCTTCCAGCATCGGCCTTGATAACTTTCAAGAGGTCCGGCATTTCCTCCGAAGCGTCGTCACAGGCCTTGACATCGGCCCTGACAAAGTCCGGGTTGGCTTGGCTCAGTACAGTAACGATCCTTACAAGGAGTTCCTGCTGAAGGATCACATGGACAAGAGTTCTCTACTAGCCCAGTTGGAGACATTTCCCTACCGAACAGGAGGCACAGAAACGGGCAAGGCCATCAACTTCACCAGAGAGGCGTACTTCACTGAAGAGGCGGGGAGCCGAGCCAAGGAGCGGGTGCCTCAGATCCTCGTGGTCATCACAGATGGTGACTCCACAGACGATGTGACGGCGCCTGCTCAGCTTCTGAGGCAGCACGGAGTCATAGTGTTTGGCATCGGTGTAGGACAAGTCAACCTGCAGGAGCTCGGGTCCATCGCCAATCGGCCTTCAGAGCGCTTCCTGTTCTCCATCGATAGCTTCCAGGCTCTGCAGAGGCTGACGGACGGTCTGCTGCAAACAGTTTGCATCTCCGTGGACGATCAGAGGGAAGGTAGGACACAAGACTTATCAGAAACATTCTTGTAGGGTTATTACAACAAATTCCCAAATTTGTTGCACTGCACAGAAGCAACTAAAAACTTTAAGAGCAACTTAACTTCAGCTGAAAAGAGACAGAAGAGAAGAGACCGATTAAAAAAGAGGCTGGGAACCAAAAAACCCAAAATGTGGATAGAATGGTTCATTGACCGGGCGTTTAGGAGCCGAAGGCATCCAGGTACGGTTACTGTTTATTTTTGGAACAATGCTGTTCCAAATGCAATGAAACCTCATTGTGGTGAAAATGTAGCAAAAAGTGTATTTCACCTACTGATAACTACAGAGGTCCATTCCTACCGAGACATTAGAAAGGTCTGAAGAACAAGTAGTGATAAAAATTCAAGTTCTTTTTATGAATCTGCAGGATGCAACCAAAAGAAAAAAGTTTTCTGGTGTTCTGCCATGACAGCAGGTCTTATCACTGATTCTTTTCTTTCAGCCTTGGCAGAAAAGTTTGCAGACATCTTCTTCCTGGTGGACAGTGGCCTCACTCCTCAAGAGTTCCAGCAGATCAGGGGCGTCCTCAACCGAGTGGTCAACCAGCTTAAAATCGGAGCGTCCGTCTACCGTCTGGGTCTGGCTCAGTATGGTGAAGAAGTTAAGGTGGAATTTCTTCCTAATGCTTTCCAAACCAAAGAAGAAACCCAAAATGGCATTAAGCGCTTTCGCCATCGCAGACTGCAAGCCAACGAGCCTCGTAACCTGGGCAACGCATTGCAGCATGCCAACACCCTCTTCTTCAGCAGTGAGGCAGGAAGTCGGGCCGACCTGGGCTACCGGCAGTACCTGGTCGTCCTGAGTGGAAAAGACTCTGATGATGCCGATGTCGTGCGAAAGGCGTCGCGTCGGATCAAATCATCAGGAGTGACTGTGGTGGGCATGAGCCTCGGTGCTTCCATGAATGAAATGCGCGTCGTGAGTACTGCACCGTACATATACCAGTTTACACAAGTCAGTGCTGTGCAGATCCTGAGGGGTATTTTCGAGAAAGAGGAAGTGGAGATCACTCTGACTGGAGGTGAGTGAATGGACGTGTACCTTTGAAAATGTTTTTATACATTATAAAACATTATTATTAATAATTTTAGATTTTTTTATGTTTATTCCCCTTTGCAAATTAAAAAAGTCTCTGATATACAAGTTGTTTCTCACTAACACATACAGGGTAAATGGCCGTGTTAGAGATCTCAGGTGATCTCAGGCTTTCCTGACCCCAGCTCGTCTGAAAACAGAATTTTACAGATATTATGAAGGAATGAATATTCCCAGTATGAGTCCGTCCTCCATCTTGAAATGTACCTTAATGTTTGAGTAATAAGGTAATTATGATCTTAATAATATTCTGTTCACAGATTGCAAAGCCGCCAAACTGGCAGACATCGTGTTCATCGTTGACGAGTCCGGCAGCATTGGGACCCCCAACTTCAACCTGGTGCGCACCTTCCTGCACTCGATCGTGAGCGGCCTGGAAGTCGGTCCAAACAGAGTCCGAGTGGGCATCGTGCTGTATAATGACAAGCCCGCGGCACAGGTCTACCTCGACAGCTTCAATGTCAAGAGTAATTTGCTGAAGTTCATCAAAATCCTGCCTTATCGTGGAGGTGGTACGAACACCGGAGCCGCCCTAAGTTTCGCCCGAGAGAACGTTTTTATCACGGAGCGTGGAAGCCGGAAAGATAAGGGCGTCCAGCAGGTGGCGGTGGTGATCACAGACGGCGAATCCCAGGACGAAGTGAGCACAGCAGCAGCTGAACTCCGCCGTGCTGGCGTCACCGTTTATGCGCTGGGAGTCAAAGACGCCAACGAGGAACAGCTGAATCAGATAGCCTCTTATCCCACCAGCACGCACATGTTTGTCGTGAACAGTTTCACTGAGTTGAAACCGTTGGAGCAGAGCCTGCAGAAACACATGTGCCAAAACATCCTTCGGCAAGCCGTCTCCATCAACACGAGGAGAACTGGCATCAAAGAAGGTTTGAACCTGCTTCGTTTACTCTAATATCAGCCCAATACATGATGGATGTCCTGGTCATT
Source organism: Collichthys lucidus (assembly GCA_004119915.2). Lineage (NCBI taxonomy): Eukaryota > Metazoa > Chordata > Actinopteri > Sciaenidae > Collichthys > Collichthys lucidus. Next base: position 33,423,315 of record CM014091.1, read on the forward strand.
TTATTTTGGCCATGATCACAATCCGAGTCATTTAATAGTATCTGCCAATACAAAGTCTGATCTGATGTATAAGCTTGACAATGAATCTACCACGCCACAAGAAAACAAAGTAAAGAACACAACATATTTTCATTTGGCTCCAACACATCAAGGAAGCGGCAGACCACTGAAGCCAGTGTTGTGGTAGCCTACCCATTAAAACAAAGGATTGGCTTTAGCTTGATGCTCAGTGTTGAATTGGGATATCTGAGTAACTGATGTTTGTCTTTCTTTTCCAGGCTGCATGCAAACTGATGAAGCAGACATCTTCTTCCTGATCGATCACTCTGGTAGCATTTACCCTAACGACTTCCAAGACATGAAGAAGTTCATCATTGAGTTTCTACACACCTTCCTTATTGGGCCAGAACACGTCCGTGTAGGGGTTGCAAAATATGCAGATTCACCAAACCTAGAGTTTGATCTAACAACCTATTCAGACTCTAAGTCACTGGAGAAAGCTGTGGAGGGTATTCAACAAGTCGGAGGCGGGACAGAGACGGGAAGAGCTCTGGAATTCATGGGTTCACTATTTAAAAGAGCGATGGACACTCGTGGCCACAAAGTTCCAGAGTACCTGGTGGTCATCACTGATGGGAAATCCTCCGATGAGGTCAAGATTCCTGCAGAAAAACTGAGGGCGCAGGGCGTCACCATCTATGCCATCGGCGTGAAAAACGCAGATAGATTAGAGCTGGAGGAGATTGCTGGCAACGCGAAGAGGACTTTCTTTGTCTATAATTTTGATGCTCTGAAGCCCATCAAAGACGACATCATCACAGACATCTGTTCTCAAGACGGTAAGCAAAACTAGAGTTTAAAATGCACATCTGTATGTGGCTGTTAAAGGCAACACACACCTTCATCGGACAGCTGATAGTGTGGAAGACGAGGAATGTCTCAAAGGTCTCTGGCTGCACGTGAACTGGGGACGGTTCATGATTCATTCGATGTCTTAGCTTGTAGACACCACATGAACCTGTTGTTTTCTGTCTACACACTGAGTGCATCTCGACACAGGTCGACAACATCAAAGCTCCAGAAAAGCAATATAAGATTGGCACATCCTGGCTGCCGTACCAGGACTACTTCCTCTTTATGTGTCATACACCAATAGCACCAAGAGCCCCACTAACATATTTGTGCTACTCTGTGTCCACAGCTTGCAAAGACAGACCTGGAGACCTCGTTTTCTTGATTGACAGCTCAGGCAGCATCTATCCAGAAGACTACCAGAAAATGAAAGACTTCATGAAATCTGTGGTCAGCAAGTCTGTCATCAGTCAGGATGAGGTGCATGTTGGCATCATGCAGTTCAGCACCGTCCAACAATTACAGTTCCCCCTCGATCGCTACTACAGCAAAGATGAAATGTTGCAATCCATGGATGAAATGCAGCAGATTGGTGGAGGCACGCACACGGGTGAAGCCATCACAAAAGTGTCCGAGTACTTTGATGCAAGCAGAGGAGGCCGTCCTGACCTGAAGCAGAGGCTGGTGGTGATAACAGACGGCGAGGCCCAAGACCAGGTCAAAGGTCCCGCCGCAGCTCTTAGGGCCAAGGGAGTGATCATCTACGCCATCGGAGTGATGGAAGCCAACACCACCCAGCTGCTGGAGATCAGCGGTTCACCAGACAAGGTGTATGCTAAGAGGGACTTTGACGCTCTGAAGGACTTGGAAAGCCAGGTGGCCATGGAGCTCTGTGTTTCAGAGGGAGGTAAGAGCAGGCGTCATGTCAAATAACTTCAGTACAACTAACTGGAAATCTAAATAACTGGCAATACCTTCTTCTTACCCATCGCACTGCCAGACAATATTCTTCCATTAGAATTCATTTTAACACTTTCATGTTTCATGTCACATAGCACAAGCTGTTTGCAAACTAACAAGGCTGGACATAAAAATATTAGGGTGTTTTCTTTGGTCGGTTTCCCTCTGACCTGCTCTGCTCTCTTTGTCCTTTTTTATTTCCAACCAGATTGTAAGAAGACAGAAAAGGCTGACATTATTTTCCTGGTGGACGGCTCCACGAGCATAACTCTGGAAAAGTTTAGAAGCATGCAGAAGTTTATGGTGTCAATGGTGAATCAAACCACAGTTGGCAAGAACCTGACTCGCTTTGGGGTCATTCTCTACTCCACAGGCGCTACGTCTATTTTTGAACTGAAAGATTATACCTCCAGAAAAGAGGTTACTAAAGCAATAGAGGCACTGAAGTCCCCGTATGGAGACACCTACACTGGGAGGGCTTTGGGGTACTCCTTACAGTACTTTGACAAAGTGCATGGTGGTCGGGCGGATCTCCAGGTGCCACAGATTCTCATGGTGATCACAGACGGTGATGCTACCGACCGTAACGATCTGGTTGCGCCATCCGTGAAGCTGCGGGAACGTGGGATCAGCGTCTTCAGTATTGGAGTCGAAGGAGCCAACAGGACGCAGCTGGAGATTATGTCTGGTCATGACACTTCCAAAGTGTTCTATGTGGACAACTTTGAAGCCCTGGAAACTCTGCACAAGAATATCACTCATGTCCTCTGCAACTCCACCAAGCCAGGTAAGATGAAACAAGTCGTGCGGTTGCACACAGTAGTTTTAGGGCCAATCCCATTTCACCCCTTCGCCTTACCCCTTACCCCTACCCCTCCCTTTTGCGCGTTCCCGTGAAGGGGTAGGGCTATCCCAGTTCTCCTTAACACGAAGGCGTAGGGGTAGGGGATTGGCTTAGAACCCCTCCAAAGTGAGCGGTTGAGGCAGGCTGACTCCGAAAGGAGGGCTACGAAACATTTCCCATAACCCAACGCGGCATTGTCAACGACAACACAACCGAATTTAATGGCGGCGACATCTCCCAACGGACATAAATGTATCAACAGTTATAAATAGTTTGGGGGATGTCGCCGCCATTAAATTCGGTTGTAAAGTGTTGTATAAAGTTTGACATTGTCACAATGTGTAGTGGTGAGATTCTCCATAAAACGTAGGTGGGGGAATCGCTAGATTAGCATGTAGCAGCAAGCTAACGATGTATGTTTGGTAATTGTCGCCTTTTGGTTACGTCATAAGTAGCGACGCGAACTGCTGACGTATGCGAGTGTTGGAGGGGTGTCCCATTTCGTAGGGATTGCTTTTCAGCCCTACCCCTCGCCCCTCCTATTGACGGGGCAAGGGGTAGGGCTAAGGGGTAGGCGTAGGGGTAGAAAATAGAAATGGGATTGGCCCTTAATCTTGATGGAGAATCAGTAACAACTCATGACATCAGTTAGTTTAGAAGTAGCTTGTACTGCAGTTTCTTTAAGTACGTATACGTGCCAACATACAAGGAAGCACTCATGTGACAAATATCAGCTGTTAATGTCAGTGGACTTGAAGCGTGTCAGGTACTTATTCATGTAACAATACAACTCCTCTGTTTGCTTTTGCAGTTTGTGAAAAACAGCAGGCTGACTTGGTCTTCCTACTTGATCAGTCCGGCAGCATCCACCCGCAGGACTACGTCACCATGAAGAACTTCACAACAAATCTGATAAACAGCTTCAAAGTCAGCCAAGACTTAGTGCGTGTAGGAGTTGCCCAGTTCAGCAGCACTTTCCAGAAAGAGTTTTACCTCAACGAGTTCTACACTGAGCAAAGCATCACCAAGCACATCTCGGATATGAATCAGTCTGGTGGAGGCACCAACATCGGACTGGCCCTAAATACCATCAAGGACTATTTTAAGGCATCAGCGGGCTCCCGTATATCTGCCGGGATCTCCCAGAATCTGGTGCTGATCACGGACGGTGAGTCTCAGGATGATGTGGAGGAAGCAGCTGACAGTCTCAGGAAAATGGGGATTGAGGTGTTTGCCATTGGCATTGGAGACGTCCACGATCTGGAGCTCCTGCAAATCACGGGTACCCCGGAGAGGCTGTTTACTGTGCAGAACTTTGGCAGCTTGGAGAAGATCAAGCAAAAGGTGGTTGACACAATCTGCAAATCCAAACCCCCGGTACCCAGCGATCAATCGGGTGAGTTGGAAAGTGTGACTTTATCTTTCTTCCTCCGTCATATTTCGTTGTGTCTGTTACCTCTAGATTTAAAGAAATGTTTCCGTTTGCTACAGCCTGCTCCGTCCATATCGCCATGGGATTTGATATTACTCAAAGAACCGGAGCCTCCGGTGACATGCTGGTCAGCGGCCACACAAAACTCGAGACCTTCCTGCCAGAGATCGCCCATTATGTTTCCTCAATAGAAGGCCTGTGCTGCATCAAACCCCCCGGTCCCATCAAACCCAAAATCGGCTTTCGACTGGTAAGTCGTGACGGACGTACTCTGGATGACATCAGCTTTGAGAGCTACAATGAAGAGACGGTGAGGAAAGTCATGAGACAGCGTCTGACAGAGCCAACCTACTTCAACACCGCCCTGCTGAAGTCCTTTGGGGAGAAGTTCAGCAAGTCCAATGCTGGCGTGAAGGTAAGCCTGAGACGTCTTACGAGCATTTGGTCGTGTTCAAGTCTGTCAATGAGCAAAATACTGAGCCCCAAATTTCTCCTGTACTGAGTGATCATGGAGTTTTTTAAGAAGGACTTCCATCCATCAGGTGCTGGTGATCTTCTCAGACGGACTCGATGAAGATGTGATGACACTGGAGCATGAATCGGAGCTGCTGCGGCAGTCTGGTAAAAAATCAGTCATGGCAGCTGACTCAGCCATTTGTGGACACATTGACCATTACTATCTTTCTTCTGCACATTGTTTCCTGCAGGAGTGAGCACTCTGCTGGTCGTGGCCCTGGAGGGAGCACGTGATTCCAACCAGCTGCAGATGGTCGAGTTCGGACGAGGATTCGGCTACAAACTTCCTCTCAGCATCGGCATGCAGAGTGTCGGCAGCACCGTCCTCAAACAGATCGTAAGTTAATGCTAACAGTACTCCAGCTACGAAGACCATGAAAGGCAAAGCGAATCAGCTGTTTCAGCTTCATCGGACTCTTTCCAAAAACCAGAACCGTCTCATAATGTGTCCATTACATCCTGTAACAGTCTTCAGAGGACACGCCCCCACAGTCCTGCAGCTGAGAATTCATTTTTACCTGATTTCACTGAAATAACACTTTTATTTATTTATGTATTCTGACGTTACACAGAGTTTAACGCACGATGGTTTCAGCAACATTTAGTCTGAGCTCTCAGCTGGCAGCACCTGTTCATAGTTTGATCTAAATGTCTGGTGACAGAAAATTCATTCACCAAGTTTGTGTCTCAATTCAGATACTTATGTCAGTACACTTCATGTAGTACTTCCTGAAACGTCGATCACATTTGACTGCAAAAATATAAAACATATGCACAACTAACGTTCGTATACCTCTTCAGCTCCGGCAGCTTCTTCAGCTAACCTGCAAACTGTGCATTTCAATTTTAATGCTTTTAAGCTGGATATTATACAGGGGGACTACAGAGGAGGTGACCGTTCATATATAGGATGTGTCTTTTTTTGCTGTTGTGTCATATGTGAGTAAAAATTGCTAGAACTAGTTTCACTATTCATATTTTTTGTTTTCCATCCACCTCGTCTTGGTTCGTCGTCTTTCTTTGCAGTACATCAGAGCTGTCAGTGAGATGACATCTGTTCAGAAAAAGGTTTTCGTGTCCTGGCCTGTCCTGAAGAAAATATGTAAACTACTCACCATGTTGAGGAGAATCCAGTAAACTTTAGAGGGTTTAGAGGAATATTTTGAAAAAAAAGGACAAGATCAACACAGGGACCATCAAATCCATTAAAGGAAATCAGAGTTAGTATGACTGCATATGTAATGTTGTTTTCTGTCTCTCTCTGCAGGATGCAGTGTCAGATAGAGTGTGCTGCAACGTCATGTGCAAATGTTCCGGACATGAAGGTGTTCGCGGCTCCCGGGGCCCCCTGGGGTCAAAGGTGACTCCAATACACACGCCTTTAAAACTACACGTGATGTCAAGAATGTGTCAGAAGCAATGAGAAGGCTGGTCCGGGCTCAGAGCAAGCAGACACTTGATTTCATGAAATAAACAACAAGGCCTGCTTCAACTTACTTTACATCCCAGAATCAGCGTCATCCTACCGACCTACGACCAAACCCAACCTCTGAACCAGCAGTGTCCAGTCTAACAGTGACACAGCAACAGAACCTCTGAACCGGCAGTGTCCAGTCTAACAGTGAACACAGCGACAGAACCTCTGAACCAGCAGTGTCCAGTCTAACAGTGAACACAGAGACAGAACCTCTGAACCGGCAGTGTCCAGTCTAACAGTGAACACGGCGACAGAACCTCTGAACCGGCAGTGTCCAGTCTAACAGTGAACACGGCGACAGAACCTCTGAACCGGCAGTGTCCAGTCTAACAGTGAACACGGCGACAGAACCTCTGAACCGGCAGAGTCCAGTCTAACAGTGAACACGGCGACAGAACCTCTGAACCGGCAGTGTCCAGTCTAACAGTGAACACGGCGACAGAACCTCTGAACCGGCAGAGTCCAGTCTAACAGTGAACACAGAGACAGAACCTCTGAACCGGCAGTGTCCAGTCTAACAGTGAACACAGAGACAGAACCTCTGAACCGGCAGTGTCCAGTCTAACAGTGAACACAGAGACAGAACCTCTGAACCGGCAGTGTCCAGTCTAACAGTGAACACAGCGACAGCACCTCTGAACCGGCAGTGTCCAGTCTAACAGTGAACACAGAGACAGAACCTCTGAACCAGCAGTGTCCAGTCTAACAGTGAACACAGCGACAGAACCTCTGAACCGGCAGTGTCCAGTCTAACAGTGAACACAGCGACAGAACCTCTGAACCGGCAGTGTCCAGTCTAACAGTGAACACAAAGACAGAACCTCTGAACCAGCAGTGTCCAGTCTAACAGTGAACACAGAGACAGAACCTCTGAACCGGCAGAGTCCAGTCTAACAGTGAACACAGCAGTCTGTCGAGGTGGTTTCCTTGCCGGGTTTGGCTCCTGGCATCCCGGGCTGAGTCAGTTAGCTACACGGCTGACTGAGTTAATTAAGTTGATAGCATTACCTAACGTTAGCTTTACATCCAAGCTAACTAAGACAGCTAAAGTTAGCAGTTAGCTACATCTCAAAACCAGCTAAATCTACAACATTAGCTTACATTAGCAGTTAGCTATGTTAGCCTTTTCCCAAATATAGCGATGTCCATAACATTAACTTATGTTAGCAGTTAGCTACATTAGCACTAGCTCCAAACCAGCTGGATCCTCAGTGTTAGCTGTGTTAGCTTTGTGATATTAGCTTTAGCTCTGCTGCTCCTGACCAATGTTTCCATCATAGAGTCTGTGAATCGGCTCGGTGCTGTCACGTTATTCCCTGCTGGTCTCTGTGCTCCAACCCGGTCCGGCTGCTGAGCCGGTTCTGTTAGCATGCTAACGACAGATTTCCGTTAGCAGCCGTTAATTAGCGGTTAGCTGCTTTAGCTAAGTGGTTATGCTAAAGCTACGTGTCCATCATAAAGTGTGTAAATCACAGAGCTGATGTGTTGTCTTTGGTTTTCGTTTCATGTTTCTGTCACTGAATCTGCTCTGTGTGTTTTTCTTTGAACAGGGGGTGTCGGGGCAGAAGGGTTTCCCCGGATACCCCGGAGACGAAGGCCTCGCTGTGAGTCTTCATTCACACCTCAACACACACCGACCATCGCTAACAGAGTCCTTTACAAACTAAATAATGAAGCTGCTGCGTTTCATACGTCCACTCTGCAGCTGAAACATCGAGTGTGATGGAGCCAGCTCCTTCAAAGTAAAAGCATTCGTCAAAACAGAAGCACGAGAATGAATTTATCGTTTAACTCCAAACGTTCGTCCTAAAGATTATTTACTATTAATACAACTTTAATTAACGAGGAGCTACAACAGTAGCTCAGTTTTGAAGCCGCGATATGACAATTTGTTTGACGCGCTTTGCAGCTACGTTAGCTCCGACTTTGGACTTTACGTTAGTTAACATTAATGTTAGCTATGCTAACATTCATCCTTGTTCGTAAGCAAGCTAACAACCAAAACTACGTAACTAGTGTGAAAACATGTTGTGGAAGTAAAACAGTGTAAATGCTTCGGCGTAATGCTAGCTTTGACTTTGGACTTGGTTAGTTAACGTTAACATTAGCCAGCTAGCCACTATTGGTGTAATGCTAGCTAATATTAGCTGCTATTGCTAGACTGAAAACATGTTGTGGAAGTAAAACGGTGTAAATGTTTTGCAGCAACGTTGAAACTTTGGACTTGGTTTTGCGCTAGTTAACATTAGCTAAGCTAACATTAGCTAGCTTCATCCTTGTTTGTAAGCAAGCAGAACTAGGTAACTAATGTGAAAACATGTTGTGGAAGTAAAACAGTGTACAGCGTAATGCTAGCTTTGACTTTGGACTTGGTTAGTTAACGTTAACATTAGCCAGCTAGCCACTATTGGTGTTGGTATACAATACCAAGGCTAGCTAATATTAGCTGCTATTGCTAGACTGAAAACATGTTGTGGAAGTAAAACACTGTGAAAACAAAGTTTAGCGTCTCGCAGATGTTTGAGAAATGATTCTTCCTTCCTGTCATTAAGGAAGCAGCGATTAGTACAAAGTGTATCCTGCTGTGATAAACAGGAAGCAAACTGTCCAACAAGGAACAATCAGTCACGGAGATAACTGGCAACTAAATCTCTGCTGAAAATAATATCTGATGTTTATTTCCGTGTCCGCCATGCTAGTGGCGTCTTAGCTCGGCTTGTCAGGACTCACGGCTCACTTTGTTTGTACGTCGCAGGGTGACCGAGGATACCCCGGGCCGAGTGGACCTCAGGGTCTGCAGGGTTGTTCTGGAATCAGAGGGCCAAAGGTACCAACGCTGCGTCTCACATTACGGGTTGTACTGATCAAAGCTGCTGTTGTTTCTGGCCAGATGTTCTGACTCTTTGCGGTTTGTGTCTGCAGGGCTACCGAGGCCTGCGCGGAGAGAGGGTGAGTGACTCAGACCGGCAGGAATGTGAGAAAGTCAATTAAGGGCGGAGGTCATGTGACCTGCTGCATGTAGCGAGGAATGTTTGGACCAACAAAGATCGAGTCAAATGACCCGAGCCGACACTCGACTCTCTCTGCAGGGCGAGGACGGAGAAGACGGACTGGACGGAGTCGACGGAGAGCAGGTACGAACTTCAGCAGCGATCGAGCATCGATCTGTAGAGACACGTCGAGTCAAAGACCGCGAGTCCAACGTGGAGATACATGGTCGACATCGTTCAGTGTGACTTCCTGTTCCTGAGGACGTCATTACCTCTGATGTTCATCAGGAACAAACGAATCAGACATGAAACTTCATGACATGAACTTCCCTTCAGTCAGGAGCTAACGGCTCGCAGAGGTCAGACAAACGAGATGCTCTGTATGTGCCCACAACACATGGACCAGAACCAGAACCAGAACCAGAGCTCAGCAGGAGCAGATGACACGTCCTGGATCATTTTGGGATTTGTAGTTTTGTAGTTTTCTCTGAGACAGATTTATCACAGCTTGTAGGGAACAGGAAGGAAGTCGCTGAGCGGTCCCGTCAAAATAAATCTATAGATATAGAAACATTTCCTTCATGTGAGTCCATCCAGGCTGCAGTTTGTACGAGAACGTTAAAGCAACGTTTAAAGCAACGCTCATAAACACTCAATGTGCCGATGAACACGTAGAGTTTCAAAATAAGATCATGACGTTATCTTGGGCTTCCTGTTCCTGCAGATCAGATGTTCAGATACACAATCTGTATTTTTGTCTCATTATGGAGGAAATGAGCGGGCGTGTCCAGGAAGTCAAAAATGTTTCTGTTGTTTCTGTTTGCAGGGAGTGACGGGCAGCGACGGAGGACGAGGACAGAGAGGACACCCGGGAAAACCAGTAAACAACTTTAATATGTGACAGACTGAAACCTGGACGTAGTCTCCGTGACGTCCCCGCAGACTGTCTAAAACCTGGACGTAGTCTCTGTGACCGCAGACTGTCTAAAACCTGGACGTAGTCTCTGTGACGTCCCCGCAGACTGTCTAAAACCTGGACGTAGTCTCTGTGACGTCCCCACAGACTGTCTAAAACCTGGACGTAGTCTCCGTGACGTCCCCGCAGACTGCCTAAAACCTGGACGTAGTCTCTGTGACGTAGACTGACTAAGTGTAATTCCTTTTTAGCTGTCACGCCTCAGAGGTGTTGACCTCTGACCTCCAGGTGGTTGTCTGACAGGTTGAACTGTCGTCCTCAGGGTATCCCGGGTATCAGAGGGGAGGAGGGTCTGAAAGGACAGCGAGGACTGAGAGGAGATCCGGTGAGTCTTGAAATTTTCTCTGTATATGTTTAATAATGAGTAGTAGTCTCCGTGACGTCCCCGCAGACTGTCTAAAACCTGGACGTAGTCTCTGTGACGTCCCCGCAGACTGTCTAAAACCTGGACGTAGTCTCTGTGACGTCCCCGCAGACTGTCTAAAACCTGGACGTAGTCTCTGTGACGTCCCCGCAGACTGTCTAAAACCTGGACGTAGTCTCTGTGACCAAAACTGTTTTTTGTACCAGGCTGTAAACATGTTTATTTCTGCTGTGAAACATGGGGACTTATGGAGACTGACTCACTGCTGGAGCCAGCCTCAGGTGGACGTCAGAGGAACTGCAGTTTCTTGTGACGCCGCAGACCGGCCTCACTGTTTCATGAGAACAGATGGAGATTTTTTTCTGGCAGTAGAATCTTGAAGATAAACAGAGATTAGTTTTGTTTTCTTTGTGAAATGCTCGACTCCCTCCTTCTGTAGCATTTCAGCCTCGCTCTGACCTCCCAGCATCACTCCTCATGCTTATATAACAGCTGTGGTATGCAGATATTGTCCAACAGTACCAGAACCGCTGTGTCGTATGTATGTTCTGTATGTGCCCACAACACATGGACCAGAACCAGAACCAGAGCTCAGCAGGAGCAGATGACACGTCCTGGATCATTTTGGGATTTGTAGTTTTCTCTGAGACAGATTCAGTCAAAATAAATCTATAGATATAGAAACATTTCCGTCATGTGAGTCCATCCAGTAAACCGGCTGCACGTCGTCCTGCAGCTTTAAGCCAAAACAGTTTGTACGAGAACGTTAAAGCAACGTTTAAAGTCAGACAAACACAGCTGCGCGCTCCACTTAAAGAAACCAAACACTGCGCAGAGTTTATCTTTATTTTTCCGACAGGGCGAGCCGGGCGCCGATAACACCGTCCCCGGAGTCAAAGGAGAGTCTGGAAACCAAGGTCTACCGGTGAGGGACGCCACACTGCAAACTGTTCACTGTGTCTGAGTCCTGATTGGTTCATATGCTGAGGCGTGATGTGTTTAAATCCTCAGGGTACACCTGGACGGGACGGGCGGCCAGGTGAGAGTGGAACCGTTGGAAACCCGGTGAGACTTTGTCCTTCCTAAGCCCCGCCTCTTTCTTTGTGCTGTGCACCAATCACAGCAAGCCTCAGATAGATGTACAGATATGCTACATGTTAGCTCGTCTGCAGGAGAGTTATGAGAGTAATGTTAGCAAAATAGCAGCTAACTGGCTAATCTGCTGCACACAAACCTTCAGCTAGCATGCTAGTTAGCTAGAGCAAAAACACTGGCTAACTAGCATGCTAATCCACATCAAACATTAGCCGGCTAACAAGCTAATCTACATCAAACACTAGCTGGCTAACAAGCTAATCTACATCTAACATTAGCTGGGTAACAAGCTAATCTACATTAGCTGGCTAGTTGCATCTCAAAGCTAATGTTAAAAAAATAATAGCTTACTAGCTATCTAGCTAATCTACTGCACACAAATCCTCAGCTAGCATGCTAGTTAGCTAGAGCAAAAACACTAGCTTACTAGCATGCTAATCTACATCAAACATTAGCTGCCTAACATGCTAATCTACATCAAACACTAGCTGGCTAACAAGCTAAACTACATCAAACACTAGCTGGCTAACAAGCTAAACTACATCAAACATTAGCTGGCTAACAAGCTAATCTACATCAAACACTAGCTGGCTAATAAGCTAATCTACATCAAACATTAGCTGGCTAGCTACATCTCAACGGTTATATTAGCAAACCGCTAGTTAACTGGCTAGATAGTCTGCTGCACATCAATCAGCTAGCCAGTTAGCTAGCATTTTGCTGCTAACAACAGGAAGTAACTAGCCAGCTAATCAACATCAGTCAAGTCAAAATGTTTAAAAGTTACTTCTCTGGTGTTAGCATGGACTAGCTAATTTGCATCAATCATTAGTTAGCAAGTTAGATAGCATTTTGCTAACAGTGGCTATCTTCAGATGTGACTATATATTTATGTTACTTTGATATTGAACCGTCCTTTAACCACACTGGAACTTTTAACCATCAAAACATGGTCGAGCTAGCACGTAGCACGTAGCACGTTTGTGTGACTTAGTGCCGTGGAGCGTTCCGTCCTTCTCAGAGTTACACAGTGTGAGGACAGACGCAGAGACGGAGACACTGATCAGCTGATCACGGAGACACTGATCAGCTGATCACGGAGACACTGATCAGCTGATCACAGGTCAGTGTGGGTCAACAGGAGGTCACAGACGTCAGCTCATCAACACGTCACCACGCCACCAACCGCTAACTCACGGTTTCCATGGATACGAACACGTCGCCTGAATGTGACGATGACGATAAATGAATATTCGGTTGTCGACACATTATTCATGAAATATGTGAATGAATCAGATGTTTTGTTCTTCAGGGCGCGGACGGGAGAAGAGGGTCACCTGGTGACAAGGTAAGAGAGCGAGAGACAGTCAGCTGCTTCACGCTGCAGGACACACACTGACTCTAAACTGTGTGTGTGTGTGTGTGTGTGTGTGTGTGTGTGTGTGTGTGTGTGTGTGTGTGTGTGTGTTCCGGCAGGGTCCACCTGGACAGCCAGGAGCTGCAGGACTGCTGGGCAGCCCAGGTGCTTCAGGTCCACAGGTGAGTGATCCAGAGATCACAAAGACCAGACGAGACCGGTCCTCATGCTGGATTTAACAATCCATGTTGTCTCTGCAGGGAGCCAGAGGGGTCAGAGGTCAACCAGGGCCGTCAGGATTCCCCGGCCTACCTGGACCTCAGGTGAGTTCATCACAGTCATGTTTTAAACGTACAGATCGCCGCAGGAGGAGGAGGAACTCGTTAGCCTGTCTTCTTAACGAGCTCTCAGCAGATTCATCATCCTGAAGCCTTAACGAGCGCGGGAAGTGTCGGCTCGTTTCGCGGTTGTCATGTTTGACGGTTTGATCACCGCGTGACTGAATCATGGCCGATGATGTCAGCGCGGCTGCTGGTGCCCAGAGTTCATCCGTGTCAGGAGGCGTGACGTAACGTCGGCCATGTTGGCGCTCTGTCACGTGGTCACGGTCAGATCCGGGACGTGGACGTCAGGCGGGAGCAGAGATGGACGCTGTCGCTGTCAGAATGTTAACTGCAGTGTTTTACAGACCGGACACGCCCTCTAATTATCTTTATTTATGAGCCCGCCTGCAGGTCGTTAAATAAATCAGCCAGCGCCAGAAACAACAAATCATCTGAGGAAATAAGTGTCGCCGGGCAGATTAACGGCTGCAGAGCAGAAGTGAGTGAACGTTTAAATGTACAGATGGAGGAGGCCGAGGGCGATGTGAGGAGGGTGCAATGCAGCGATCACACCAGCAGATGCCTGGACAGGAAGTCAGACACAGAAACATACGGGAGCCCGCGGCGGTCAAACGCTTGAAAACAGAAAATAAAATGAATCAAACAGACAAAAATAAAAACAAACAATCAACAAGAAAAAAGTTTAGAATTTATAAATATCGATCTGACATGAAAACGTTCATTAATAATCCTCCATCCATGATGTCACGTCCTGTTTGACCAACGACATGAAAACATAACGGCATATTTTATATATATAATATTTTATATATATAATATCTGTTTAGATTTAAATCTTCCACCTGTTTCAGCTGAAGGACACACACGTCATTAATATTTGAACGTGTTTCACACTTTAAGCCTTCGACATTTATTCAATCTTATGAACCTGGACACACACACACACACACACACACACACACACACACACACACACACACACACACACACACACACACACACACACACACACACAGCTCATCACTCCTCGTTATCTGTGTGTGCATATCTGCAGGGAGTGAAGAAGTCTGGGCGCCAGATGCTGAATAAATTTTACTGCTGCAATTAAATATTTCAGTCATCAAGTTGAAGAAGGTCCAAAAAGATCCAGAATGTTCTGTGGGATGATCAGAGATGTTTTAAACCCGAGCTGGCTCCAGAACCGGAGATTTTCATTGACACTCTATTAAAACAATTTAATTTCAAGCATGTGATGTTTGTTTGAACCCACCTGTGGCAACATATCAAATGTTGTGTGCCGCACCAAGCATGGAAACACTGAACACACAAATTCAGACTCAGGGTGCAACGGCGTCAGCTCCAACCATACGTCGTCATCTGAACGGGATGAGGCGCTATGGCAGGAGACCGAGGAGAACCCAACTTCTGACACAGAGACGAGAAAAGAATGTACCCGAGTAAGCCTCGATCCTTCTGGGAGAAGGTTTTGTGGACAGATGAGACTAAGGTAGAGCTTTCTGGGAAAACACGTCATTCTCCTGCTCACAGAAAACCTGTAGAGGCCTGTAGAAGAAGACGGTACCTACAGTCAAACATGGTGGAGGTTCAAAGATGTTTTGGGGTTGTTTTGCTGGTTTTACTGGGTGTATTGACTGTGTGCAAGGGATCATGAAATCTGTCAAAAGATTTTGGCCTGTAATGTAGGGCCTAGTGTCAGAAAGCTGGGTCTGCATCAGAGGTCATGGGTGTTCCAGCAGGACAGTGACCTGAAACACCTCGAAAAGCTCCTAGAAATGACTGGAGACAAAGCAATGGGGAACTCTGAAGTGGCCAGCAATGAGTCCAGATCTAAATCCCATAGAACACCTATGGAGAGATCCCAAAATTGCTGTTGCGAGAAGGCACCCTTCAAACCTGAGAGACCTGGAGCAGTTTGCAAAAGAAGAGGGGTCCAAAGAGAGGTGTAGCTTGTCGATGGTCGCAAGACGCTTGTCGATTGTCGTAAGACGCTTGTCGATGGTCGTAGGAAGCTTGTCGATGGTCGTAGGAAGCTTGTCGATGGTCGTAGGAAGCTTGTCGATGGTCGTAGGAAGCTTGTCGATGGTCGTAGGAAGCTTGTCGATGGTCGTAGGAAGCTTGTCGATTGTCGTAGGAAGCTTGTCGATGGTCGTAGGAAGCTTGTCGATGGTCGTAGAACGCTTGTCGATGGTCGTAGGACGCTTGTCGATGGTCGTAGGACGCTTGTCGATGGTCGTAGGAAGCTTGTCGATGGTCGTAGGACGCTTGTCGATGGTCGTAAGACGCTTGTCGATGGTCGTAGGAAGCTTGTCGATGGTCGTAGGAAGCTTGTCGATGGTCGTAGGAAGCTTGTCGATGGTCGCAAGACGCTTGTCGATTGTCGTAAGACGCTTGTCGATGGTCGTAGGAAGCTTGTCGATGGTCGTAGGAAGCTTGTCGATGGTCGTAGGAAGCTTGTCGATGGTCGTAGGAAGCTTGTCGATGGTCGTAGGAAGCTTGTCGATGGTCGTAGGAAGCTTGTCGATTGTCGTAGGAAGCTTGTCGATGGTCGTAGGAAGCTTGTCGATGGTCGTAGAACGCTTGTCGATGGTCGTAGGACGCTTGTCGATGGTCGTAGGACGCTTGTCGATGGTCGTAGGAAGCTTGTCGATGGTCGTAGGACGCTTGTCGATGGTCGTAAGACGCTTGTCGATGGTCGTAGGAAGCTTGTCGATGGTCGTAGGAAGCTTGTCGATGGTCGTAGGAAGCTTGTCGATGGTCGTAGGAAGCTTGTCGATGGTCGTAGGACGCTTATCCATGGTCGTAGGAAGCTTGTCGATGGTCGTAGGACGCTTGTCGATGGTCGTAGGAAGCTTGTCGATGGTCGTAGGAAGCTTGTCGATGGTCGTAGGAAGCTTGTCCATGGTCGTAGGAAGCTTGTCGAAGGTCATGGGAAGCTTGTCGATGGTTGTAGGAAGCTTGTCGATGGTCGTTGGACGCTTTCGATGGTCGTAGGACGCTTGTCCATGGTCGTAGGAAGCTTGTCGATGGTCGTAGGACGCTTATCCATGGTCGTAGGACGCTTGTCCATGGTCGTAGGAAGCTTGTCGATGGTCGTAGGACGCTTATCCATGGTCGTAGGAAGCTTGTCGATGGTCGTAGAACGCTTGTCGATGGTCGTAGGAAGCTTGTCGATGGTCGTAGGAAGCTTGTCGATGGTCGTAGGACGCTTGTCGATGGTCGTAGGAAGCTTGTCCATGGTCGTAGGAAGCTTGTCCATGGTCGTAGGAAGCTTGTCGATGGTCGTAGGAAGCTTGTCGATGGTCGTAGGAAGCTTGTCCATGGTCGTAGGAAGCTTGTCGAAGGTCATGGGAAGCTTGTCGATGGTCGTAGGAAGCCTGTCGATGGTCGTTGGACGCTTTCGATGGTCGTAGGACGCTTGTCCATGGTCGTAGGAAGCTTGTCGATGGTCGTAGGACGCTTATTCATGGTCGTAGGACGCTTGTCCATGGTCGTAGGAAGCTTGTCGATGGTCGTAGGACGCTTATCCATGGTCGTAGGAAGCTTGTCGATGGTCGTAGGAAGCTTGTCGATGGTCGTAGGAAGCTTGTCCATGGTCGTAGGACGCTTGTCGATGGTCGTAGGAAGCTTGTCCATGGTCGTAGGAAGCCTGTCGATGGTCGTAGGAAGCCTGTTGATGGTCGTAGGAAGCTTGTCCATGGTCGTAGGAAGGTGGGGGGGGTAATGGTGCCAATGACTGTATGTGTACAACAAGTCAGAACAGCAGAGTCGAATGATCCGGCTCACTAAAGAGCAGTGAACTTCCCATCACTGGTCGCCGTCACATTTCTGTTTGAGTAAAATCTGAACTTGTTTTGGATTCTCACCTTCTAACACTGATGTGTTTTCCAGTCGGCGGTGAAGAGAAGAAAGAAAACTGAATCAGACGTTAAAATTGTTTATTGATCAGTTCATATTTAGTCACCTTTAGCTGAAAGCTGCTCGTTAATGTGATCAGATCAACAGATTGATTACAGGGGATTCCTGTTAACAGCGACATGAATGCACCGTGATGCATTCAAGGGCGCTCAGATGAAAAAAGAGAACTAAGCTCTGACTCTGTTGGTTTTCCTGCAGGGTGGACCGGGACAGCCTGGAAAGGCAGGATTACCCGGACGCCGCGGACCAAACGGACAGAAGGTGTGTGACGTTGATGATTATTTAATAAATAGACAGGAAATGATTTGGTGATCGTCGCTTTGGGAAACTGATCTAAAAGACCACGACTGGATCAAGAGCTGCAGCTCCAATGTCTCGTTATACTTCATGATTTTTCTGGTAAAGAGCTGCGTGTTGTGAGAAAATTAACATGATGACGTCGTTGTTGAAGGGCCAACCAGGAGATCCGGGTGATAAAGGAGGTCCAGGCACGCAGGGGTCCAGAGGGCCGCCGGTAAGGAGCTGAAATATCTGCTGCGTCCATGTAAACATTATGAACTGTGTCTGAGTGGAGGCGTTTGTGTTCAGGGTCAGGATGGCAGAGACGGTCACGGACCTCTAGGACCAGCAGGTGTCAAGGTGAGACCTTTTTAAGTGTTTATCACTTTAATAAGTTCACGTTTAAACTCCAGTTTAATAATTAAATTCCTCCTCGTTACAGGGAGATCCCGGTTTCCCTGGTTACCCCGGTCTACTGGTGAGTTCATCTCGTTTTCACTGAGCTCAGATCAGTCACAGATCATCAGGAGCGGCTCGGTCCGGCTCAGTTTACACTGCAGACGTCACACAGAGAAATCATTTCATATTCGGACTTCAGACATTTATCACACAGTTCAGCAGCGCGTCGACACGTGTGTGTGTTTGGAGTGATACTTTATATTTTGAGGATGTGTAACATCTATAAAGAAGCTCTGATGGCGGTCGTGATTCAGGAGATTCATGGGCCGCATTAGACGTTTGTACAGTGCGAGGGATTATTAATGACATCCTGTATTTATGTTACACACACAGGCATGAGTCCAAATGCTTTCGGATCCCTCGAGATAAGCGCGCACTGAAACAACACGACTGTATTTATCAGAGAGCAAAGCGTGAGAATGTCGGCGAAATAAAAAAAAGCCAAATGATGAGAAACGAGAAGCCGCTGTGAGTTTACTGAAAGAGCCGCATGTCTGTCTGTTATCAGGGCGAGGACGGCCTGAAGGGAGCCAAAGGATATCCAGGACCTAAAGGGAACCAAGGACGAGGCGTGAGTGTTCACTCGGGTTTCAGCTTTTTAGTGTTTGAAGGTTCATCGCTGACTTTTAGTTTCTGCTCTGACTGACTCAGGGGAACTCAGGCCACCCGGGAGAATCAGGCGTGTCTGGAGATCCGGGATATCCAGGACACAGGGTGAGGACTCTGCATACCACCTTAACTGGGGAAAAGTTGTTTGTTTTAAATGGTTTTTAACAGGCAGAGTGGGAACCACACATATAGAGCACGAAGTAACAGGAACGATTTAAGAGGTTCTGGATTATTTAATATCTGCGATGGTGATCACTGATACCACCTTAATTAGGACACTGACACTTCTACGGACCGCCTAAATGTTTATGAAGACCATCAGCTGTGGACACAAAGGGTTAATAATGCCTCCTCATCTGCAGGGTCCCAGAGGTCCTCCAGGAGCCAGAGGCCTGACTGTAAGTCCACCTTAAAGTCCACGTTACCTGCCAACCTTAAATCCTGTTCTCAGTGTTGATACATGATGTGTCTGTTTGGTCAGGAGTGCCAGCTGATCACCTACATCCGAGACAACTGTGGTAAGTCAGAGACGTGTTGTTCCTCGCAGCACTTCAGATGTTCTGCAGTTCAGCTCCCAACGTTTCTCTCTCCTCCCCACAGCTTGCTCCACGCGTACAAATCAACTCCCCGGGGCTTGCTCCATGGGTACGTATCACCTCCTCACAGCTTGCTGCATGGGTACGTATCACCTCCTCACAGCTTGCTGCATGGGTACGTATCACCTCCTCACAGCTTGCTGCATGGGTACGTATCACCTCCTCACAGCTTGCTGCATGGGTACGTATCACCTCCTCACAGCTTGCTGCATGGGTACGTATCACCTCCTCACAGCTTGCTCCATGGGTACGTATCACCTCCTCACAGCTTGCTGCATGGGTACGTATCACCTCCTCACAGCTTGCTCCATGGGTACTATCACCTCCTCACAGCTTGCTCCATGGGTACTATCACCCCCTCACAGCTTGCTCCATGGGTACGTATCACCTCCTCACAGCTTGCTCCATGGGTACGTATCACCTCCTCACAGCTTGCTCCATGGGTACGTATCACCTCCTCACAGCTTGCTGCATGGGTACGTATCACCTCCTCACAGCTTGCTCCATGGGTACGTATCACCTCCTCACAGCTTGCTCCATGGGTACGTATCACCTCCTCACAGCTTGCTCCATGGGTACGTATCACCTCCTCACGCTCGCCGTTGATGGATGAAGGTCTCAGACGTGCTGTGGTTCCTGCTCTGAACCTTTGGTCTCTGCTCCGCTCAACATGACCTCTGGTTCACAGAGGAGTGCCCGGCCTTCCCCACCGAGCTGGTGTTTGCCCTGGACATGTCCGCCGATGTGACCGCGGCAGAGTTCGAGACGCAGCGCTCCGCCCTCCTCTCCCTGCTGGAGGACATCACCATCTCCGAGAGCAACTGTCCGTCAGGCGCCCGGGTCGCCGTGGTGGCATACAGCGCCTACACCAAGTACCTGATCCGCTTCCAGGACTACCGCTCCAAGACACAGCTGATCGAATCCGTGAAGAACATCGCCCTGGAGAAGACGTCCAACCGCCGTCATCTGGGCGCCACCATGCGCTTCGTGAGTCAGAACATCTTCAAGCGTGTCCGAGCAGGAATGCTGATGAGGAAGGTGGCCGTCTTCTTCTCCGACGGGCCTACGGAGGATGCTGATGAGATCGTCACCGCCATGATGGAGTACCGCGGCCTCAGCATCGTCCCAGCAGTCATCTCTCTGAGGGACAATCCTGATATTGGTCAGAAGATGAAGGTAGGTTTGATTTGTCTGAAACTGAATGACCTGTACTTCCAAACAAGGCGTCTATCAGTAAATCTGGGCTCAGCTGTACCAAGGTAGCAATTGTTTTGGGATGTTCTGAGGGTTTACCAGAACTGGTCTGGTTTGGGAAAGCCTCTGAATCTGCCTGGAGCAGCTGGAAAACCTTCTGCTTGGCACCGTGACCTGGCTCTGAATAAGCATCAGTAAATGGAACAAAGTCTAAAACACGACCCGACGTTTGATTCAGTGAATTCAAGTAACAAACTCAAAGATGGTTTGGCTGCTGCGCTCGTCACCAGGTGAACAGCTGGATTCAAACTAAACGAACGGTTCTCATCAGTGCATCAACATTACAAACATCTCAGACGTGAAGACCTGACAACCTGAAGACCTGACAACCTGACAACCTGATGACCTAAAGACCTGATGGCCTAAAGACCTGACGACCTAAAGACCTGACGACCTAAAGACCTGACGATCTAAAGACCTGACGACCTGAAGACCTGACGACCTAAAGACCTAAAGACCTGATGCTCATGACTCCACTGCAGCTCCCGTTGTTCACTTACATCACAGGTGTCACTGAGTTCACGTCAGCAGCAGATAGAGATGGATGAGTTGTATCTGTGTCTTTGTTTGGGATTATTGACACTGCTGATTCTCCTCAGGTCGACGACTCCGGACTCGCCATCTTCACGGTGCTGGGGACCAACATTTGTGCTGACCTGAAGAAGGTGAAGAAGTGTGCGATCTGTTACGGTAAGCTGCGAGGCTCATTCTTGGATTTCTGACTGAAATGATGCTTCAGAAGTTTCACAGGTTTCTGGATGTTTTTTCCTCCCTGCAGACCCCTGCAGACCTTCAGAGGAGTGCGCCTTCATCCAGGAACCAGCGCAGCCTCAGCAGGTCGACTTGGACCTGGTCATGGTGTTGGACAGCTCCAGGGAGGTGCAGGCTGATGAGTACGCTGGTGCCCAGGAGCTGTTGGGTTCTGTGGTGGAGCAACTGGCCGTGAGCCCACAACCCAGAAGGGCGGGCAACCAGGCCCGGGTGGCTGTAGTCCAGCAGAGCGGCACTCAGGTTTCCAAGCCGGAGTTTGGCCTGCAGTCCTACCAGAACCACGACCTGATGAAGACCCATCTTATCAAGAAGATGCAGCAGCAGGGCGGCTCCTCGGCGCTGGGACAGACGCTGGAGTTCACCCTGAGGGAGGTGCTCCGGAAGACCACCCAGTCCCGGACGAGGAAGGCGGTGCTGACGGTGGTGGCAACTGAGACGGCTTACGAGGACCGAGCCAAGCTGCACTACATCTCCCAGAAGGCCAAGTGTGAGGGGGTGGCGATGTTTGTGGTGACGGTCGGCGACCGCTACAACCGGACGCAGGTGGAGGAGCTGGCCAGTCTGCCTCTGCAGCAGCACCTGATCCACTTCAGCAAACTGAGCGATGACGAGCAGAGCTACGCCCAGGGCTTCTTCAGGGTCTTCCTCAGCGCCCTCGACAGTAAGAGCACGAAGGTCACTGAGGAGTTTCTGTGCAGCGTCGTGGTACCTGAATGTTTCATGATGTGTTCTGTGTTCCTTCAGAGGGGATAAAACCGTATCCTCCTCCTGCTCTGGATCAGACGTGTGACCAGCTGAAAAACCAAGGCGGAGGACAAGTCCTCATCAACGGGTAACTCACACAGAACCACACACTGCCTGCAGAACCACACACCGCCTGCAGAACCACACACCACACACTGCCTGCAGAACCACACACCACACACCGCATGCAGAACCACACACCACACACTGCCTGCAGAACCACACACCACACACTGCCTGCAGAACCACACACCACACACCGCATGCAGAACCACACACCACACACTGCCTGCAGAACCACACACCACACACTGCCTGCAGAACCACACACCACACACCGCCTGCAGAACCACACACCACACACCGCATGCAGAACCACACACCACACACCGCCTGCAGAACCACACACCGCCTGCAGAACCACACACCGCTTGCAGAACCACACACCACACACCGCCTGCAGAACCACACACCGCCACCATCAAACCTCGTTTATTTGAATCATTCTGAAGTCACTGAGCTTCTCAAACTGTCAGTCAGGGTCAGGCGCAGCTGGACCTGGAGGAGTTTGTGGAGGAAGGGGAGGAGCGGTTCCAGGAGCAGACGGGAGGACGGACTAGAACCGGACACCTGGACATCCTCCAGACTCTGACCGGAGAGGAAGGCCAAAGATTTGTGTTAGGAGGAAACGGTAACACACACACACACACACACACACACACACACACACACACACACACACACACACACACACACACACACACACACACACACACACGTCCTCCTCGTGTTAATGTACTGTACATGTGACTGGTCAGCGCCCCCTGGAGGCCGCAGGGTTACCTCCACTGATGCATGCTTCATGCTTCTGTTTCATTAACCCTGTGTGATCCACACGTGCATCAGGCTGCAGGTTCTCCTGCAGGTTCTCCTGCAGGTTCTCCTGCAGGTTCTCCTGCTGCAGCTCTGAGGAACAATTCACTCATTTCAGCTCTCGTGCCTCATCGATTGAAATCTAAAGCTGTGACGGAACGTGTTCACGTCTTAAAGTCTGTAAGTCACCTCGGTACTGTCACGTTATTCCCTGCTGGTCTCAGAGGCTGTGCTCCGACCTGGTCCGGTCCGGCTGCTAAGCCCGGTTTTTGTGAGGCACAAGAATTGAGGATGAGTTCTTGAATGGTTCCCGGGCTGGGCTCAGAGCCGCTGTCCTGCAGGACGTCTCAGTGTGTTTGCAGTAACAGTGTGTGTTCTGCTTTCAGCCCGGTGTCGGCTGCAGGCTGATACCGGCGTCCCGTGTGGCGACTATGTCCAAGTGTGGTTCTTTGACAAAGACGTCGGTGCATGCTCTCCCTTCTGGTATGGCGGTTGTGGCGGCAACGCCAACCGCTTTAACACGGAACATGAATGTTTCCGGACCTGTGGCGCTCACAGTAAGTCCTGCTGCGCGGCACGGCGACTAACACTGACGTCTCGTCTCTCAGCTGCTTTACTCACCGAGTCAGAGACCAGCCAGCGCTGCAGAGGCTGCTCGCTCAATCATCCGTTATCAAAGTCATGGATGTTTGATTTGAAATGTTTGTTTGCACCAATGAAATGAATGAAGCAGCTTTATAATGTTCCACGTTTAAAAGCTTGTTAATCTTTATGGTAATTGTTGTTTGCTCGCTCGCTGCGGTGTCGTAAACTGTTTTATGAAACCCGTCAGCAGCTCGACCTGCTCGCGAACCAGAACCACAGTCTGACTCCTGTTCTTCTTCTTCTGTCACAGATCCAAACATCCTGCCCAAGCCGGAGCTCGCCAGCTTCGCCTCCAAAGGTAAAAACCAGAACGAGACTGTGACGTCTTTTCAAACACGCAGGTGAACACACAGGTGGAGCCTCCGCCACCACGTCAGCCTGAAGGCTGCAGATAAACAGGAGGTTTGTGAAGGTGCAGCGATGACCACAGTCTGGATCGGGGCACCAGTGAGTCCAGTACAGCTCGGCTCCACGCACCACGAGTCAGCTGGTGCTGACTGTAATTGGAAACCTGGAAAGAATCTGAAAACGATAAAACGGGCGAAAGAAGCAGAGTGACACCTTCAGCTTGGTCAAAGGTCTGAAAATGTTTAAACTCTCGTCTCTCTGTGTCGTCTCCATGCAGATGACTGCTTCCTCAGCCAGGACCCGGGCGGCTGCCAGAACTACGCCATGGTGTGGTTCTTCGACACCGAGCAGAACGAATGCTCGCGCTTCTGGTACGGCGGCTGCGGCGGCAACGGGAACCGCTTCCAGACGCAAGAGGAGTGCGAGAACCTGTGCCTGACGAAGAGTCGGTGAGGAGCAGGCGGAAAAACCAAAACCCTCCACGCATCTTCAATGAAAAAACCGCTGAGGTGTCCGAATGATTTAAAAACCTTTTACTCACAGCTGAGAGCTCGCCGACTGCGGAGTCTCCGAGCGGCGTCACAGCTGCTGATTAAAGAGCTTTTGAGTCGTCGCTGGGTTTCCTTTAGTTTGAACTGCTGGACGCTGATCACACGACAGACGCTCGATGTCTGAAGGTGACGTCACTCATCACCTGAAGGTTTCATGTACAGATACAGAGATCATACGCTCGTCTGATCTTCAGAGTTTTGGTCTTTTGGTTTTGACGTCGACCTGATGTGACGTCGGGTTCGAACTTTTTCTGCTGCGTCCTGCTCGGACTCGAGAAAAACACGGAGCGGGACGCGAGCTGAGAATCTAAACGTTCAAACCGAGCGACCAGAACTTTGAACATCAAACCCAGATTTTCTTTTTTTTAGTAATCGTGTGAAAAGGATCAAACTTGAGCTCGAGCTGCTGGCCGGGTTTGTTCATGTGACAGTCTGAAGATAAACATGTGGCTCGAGTCCCAGTTTGAGGCCTTAAAAGGTCTGAACGTGTCTGTGACTGTCTGTGGTTCATCAAACTGATCAATGGTGCTTCATGTAAAAAACAGTAATAAAGAATCAATCCTGTAACCGGTCTCTGTGTTCATGCTCCACACCAGCAACCTGCTGAGCCGCGCTGAGATATGATTGGACAAATGTTTTCAGGGGAGGAGTTTAGGGGACATGTCTGCGGGGACGTCTCAGAGACCACGTCCAGGTTTTAGACAGTCTGCGGGGACGTCACAGAGACTACGTCCAGGTTTTAGACAGTCTGCGAGGACGTCTCAGAGACTACGTCCAGGTTTTAGACAGTCTGCGAGGACGTCTCAGAGACTACGTCCAGGTTTTAGACAGTCTGCGGGGACGTCTCAGAGACTACGTCCAGGTTTTAGACAATCTGCGGGGACGTCTCGGAGACTACGTCCAGGTTTTAGACAGTCTGCGGGGACGTCACGGAGACTACGTCCAGGTTTTAGACAGTCTGCGGGGACGTCACGGAGACTACGTCCAGGTTTTAGACAGTCTGCGGGGACGTCACAGAGACTACGTCCAGGTTTTAGACAGTCTGCGGGGACGTCTCAGAGACTACGTCCAGGTTTTAGACAGTCTGCAGGGACGTCACAGAGACTACGTCCAGGTTTTAGACAGTCTGCGGGGACGTCACAGAGACTACGTCCAGGTTTTAGACAGTCTGCAGGGACGTCACAGAGACTACGTCCAGGTTTTAGACAGTCTGCAGGGACGTCACAGAGACTACGTCCAGGTTTTAGACAGTCTGCGGGGACGTCACAGAGACTACGTCCAGGTTTTAGACAGTCTGCAGGGACGTCACAGAGACTACGTCCAGGTTTTAGACAGTCTGCGGGGACGTCACAGAGACTACGTCCAGGTTTTAGACAGTCTGCGGGGACGTCTCGGAGACTACGTCCAAGTTTTAGATCAGTTTTGTATCGACATGACAAAGGTTTCTTCTGCTCAGACTTTATTGGTCGACTTGCAGGTCACATGGTTCATCTTCAAATTAAATTTTATATTAATTACATTTTAACTGTTATGTACAAAATCTAACGCTGAAGAGACGACGTTTGAACAACAACGTCATCACTGTGAAGGAGGAGGAGGAGGAGGAGGAACATGAGGAGGAGGAGGAAGAGGAGGAGGAGGAAGAGGAGGAGGAGGAAGAGGAGGAGTTGATCACCACCAAACAGAAATAGATTCACACATTAACGCGGCGTGTTCACTTCCTGTCTCAGACCTCTGACTGTTTCTGTCCCATGACACTCTAAGTGAAGAGCGTGGCATCCCGCGTCATGGCATCCCGCGGCGTGGCGTCCCGTGGCGTCCCGCGGCGTGGCGTCCCGTGGCGTCCCGCGGCGTGGCGTCCCGCGGCGTGGCGTCCCGCGGCGTGGCGTCCCGTGGCGTCCCGCGGCGTGGCGTCCCGTGGCGTCCCGCGGCGGGGCGTCCCGCGGCGTGGCGTCCCGCGGCGTGGCGTCCCGCGGCGTGGCGTCCCGCGGCGTGGCGTCCTCACTTCCACACCTTGACGATGCCGTCTCTGGACGACGTGACGATGAAGCCCTGTGTGGTCTGAAAGGTGGCGATGTCAGTGATGATGTCATGGTGTCCCACAGGGAGGGACTCTGGGCCACGGCGAGGCGAGTCCTCCACCACGCCGCTCTTCTGTTTACTGTGGATCTCCTGCAGGGACACGGCACGGGTTCAACCTCAGAGGCATGATGGGAACGAGTGTGTGTGTGTGTGTGTGTGTGTGTGTGTGTGCTCACCTGGACGACCTCGGTCCCTTCGATGATCTTGCGGCTGTACAGAACAGACGGACAGTGCAGCGAGTCGTTGGCTCCGCCCGCCACGATGTACGACCTCTCAGGATACGCCAGGTCCCAGAACCTGAACCCACAGAACATTCAGAACCTGAACCCACAGAACATTCAGAACCTGAACCCACAGAACATTCAGAACCTGAACCCACAGGTTGTGTGTGTGTTTCAGACCTGATCCTCATGTCCGATCCGGCCGTCAGCAGCAGAGGATTCCCGTCAGCAGGACTGCAGTAGATCCCGTGAACGCTGTGAGGAGACGGCTGCAGACACAGACACAACGAAGCTGAACGGTGTCTCTGTCATTCGTACGTCTGTTCTCACACTATGTAACTTTGAGAAGTACGTAACGCTTTACGGCACTAAGTCACACAGCAGCAACTATTTCACTGATTCTGGTGAAACTGGATCATATTTTATGGAGGAAATGTTTTCTGGTTTTCCCTCTGATGTCCTCCGGCTGCTCCGCCTCAACTCTCTGTGATTTACAGAGTTTATGATGGACAGTGAAGTAAACTGCTGACAGCTGTAGCTGCTGTTAGCTCATGTTAGCTCAGTCTGTTAGCTGTTGTTAGCTCATGTTAGCTCAGTCTGTTAGCTGCTGTTAGCCCATGTTAGCTCAGTCTGTTAGCTGCTGTTAGCTCATGTTAGCTCAGTCTGTTAGCTGCTGTTAGCTCATGTTAGCTCAGTATGTTAGCAGCTGTTAGCTCATGTTAGCTCAGTCTGTTAGCTCATGTTAGCTCATGTTAGCTCAGTCTGTGAGCGTGCACACACACACTGACCTGCATCTCAGAGAGTGGAGGTGCAGAGCTCGCCCACAGGGTGAATTTACGATCGCCAGTCTCCATGTCCCACATTGACACCTCATTATTCCCCTGGACAGCTGGAGGGAGACAGACGGACAGAGAGACAGAGAGAGAGACAGACACAGAGAGACAGAGACACAGACACAGAGAGAGACACAGACACAGAGACACAGACACAGAGAGACACAGACAGACACAGAGAGAGACAGACACAGACACAGAGAGAGACACAGACACAGAGACACAGACACAGAGACAGAGAGAGACACAGACAGAGAGACACAGATACAGAGACACAGACACAGAGACACAGACACAGACACAGAGACACAGACACAGAGACACAGAGAGACAGACACAGAGACACAGACACAGAGAGAGACACAGACACAGAGAGAGACACAGACACAGAGAGAGACACAGAGACACAGACACAGAGACACAGACACAGAGAGAGACACAGACACAGAGAGAGACACAGACACAGAGACACAGACACAGAGACACAGACACAGAGAGACACAGACACAGAGACACAGACACAGAGAGACACAGACACAGAGAGACACAGACACAGACACAGAGAGAGACACAGACAGAGAGAGACACAGACAGAGAGAGACAGACACAGAGACACACAGACACAGACACAGAGAGAGACACAGACACAGAGAGACAGAGAGAGACAGAGAGAGACACAGACACAGACAGACACAGAGAGACAGAGAGAGACACAGACACAGACAGACACAGACACAGAGAGAGACACAGACACAGAGAGACAGAGAGAGACAGAGAGAGACACAGACACAGACAGACACAGAGAGACAGAGAGAGACACAGACACAGACAGACACAGAGAGACAGAGAGAGACACAGACACAGAGACACAGACACAGAGACACAGACACAGAGACACAGACACAGAGAGACGGTTTGATCATCGGTTCACAGATGATAAACTCGGTTACGGACAGACGGAGCTCGTTCAGCGTTCTCACCTGCGATGACGGATGATTGGTAGAGCGGATGCATCAGCAGCCGTCTGATTCGTGCTCGAGCAGGGTGGGAGTGGTTTGAGATGGGGAGCTGGAACCGCATATCCCAGCAGGCCATGGTGCCACTGCTCGTACCTGTGGAGGAAACATGGAAGGTGTCAGTGACCTGCAACCTGGAGTGCAGCTAGCAGAACCCCAGGACTTTCCAGGCATTCCAGGACCAAATGGACCTCACACACACACACACACACACACACACACACACACACACCTAGGCAGAGCCAGCATTGGTGCATATCGACGGTGAAGGAGGTGATGAGTCCCAGGCGGAGGTCGTGGCGGAGCATCCAGGCGTTGGAGTTGGAGCGAAGGTCCCAGCCGACCAGCGAGCCGTTGACGGTGGCGTACGCCAACACCGACTGGGCGCCGGAGTTGAAATGGTGGATGTCGACCGCACAGCCGTCCTCCTGCAGGTCCAGAGACCTGAGAGAGGAAGAATGCGTGAGACGGGTGAGACGCGTCCTCTGTCAGGAGTCGAAGCTTGTCCACCTGCGGACGCGTCATCCTCACCTGGTCTGGAAGGGCTGGACTTTGGGCGATTTGGGCGGTTTGTTGGCTTCGACCGCCAGCAGCTGAATGGATCCGTTATCTGAGGCCACCGCTAAGTAATGTGAGCCCTGACAGAAGGTCAACGTCTTCACGTGACCGCCGATACGAGAGTACGTCAACACCGACCTGCAGGAACACAAACGGCGACGTGAGAAGTTCATGATTCTTCAGCTGCCACGCCAACGAGTCATGAAGCTCGACTGCACGCGGTTCTTTGTGTTGTAGTCCTGTACCTTAGTTATCTTTAAACTATTTAGCATATCTAACTACAGGAAACAGGAAACAGGAAGGTGGTTTTAAAGACTCACCTGGTGGTCGTGGTCTTTCCCTCCATCTTCTGACTGTCCCAGACTTTAACTGTGCCGTCATTGGACGCCGTAGCAAAGATGGAGTGTTCGTCGGAGACTCGGATGCGGTTCACGGCAGCTTTGTGTTCGTGGAGGTGGGCGACCAGCAGCCCTTTAGGGTGCCACCCTGAAACAGACGTGTGCGGCCCTGTGAGTCTGTGTGTGTGTGTGTGTGTTACAGGTCAACATGCAGGTGTTTGTTACCAGGTGGAGGAGGTCGTCGCTCCCACTCGGCGCTCCATCATGCTTGGCATGCGTCGGCGCTGCACTGCTCTCTCTTCTGCTGCACCAGCTGCTGAAGCTCCGCCTTGCAGGTGTTGATGCGGCGCTGGTAGGCGGGGCCACTCGCCACCGACTGCAGCACGGGCACCGCCGGGGCCACGGCGCTCTTCCTGATCTGAGCTGGCCCGTCTGCAGCCTGCGGACACATCAGATCCTGATCAAGTTTAGGTCCAACTTGGAAAGGTTTCGTCCCAGTTGATTCTGTTCGCCTGAAACCGAGTAAACAAACTAGATGTAGTCTCCGTGACGTCCCCGCAGACTGTCCAAAACCAGGACGTAGTCTCCGTGACGTCCGCAGACTGCCAAACCTGGACGTAGTCCGTGACATCCCGCAGATGTCCAAAACCTGGACGTAGTCCCGTGACGTCCTGCAGACTGTCCAAAACTGGACGTAGTTTAATTTGAACTGATTTATTGTATATACTTGTTTTTTTAATTTAAATTTGCCTTTACTTTTTATTTTTATTTATTATATATACAGTGGTCCCTCGTTTATCGCGGGGGATACGTTCTAAAAATAACCCGCAATAAACGAAATCCGCGAAGTAAGTTTTTGTATACATGTATATATATATATATATATATATATATAAAGCTGTGATCTCGCTCAGATTCATGACTTCTTTTGGGTGTTGGTGTCAAAGTGCCTCAGGAGGATCTCAGACATGTCTGCACACTGTAAACACCACCTAACTACTACTTAGAGTGACGGTGTTACCGTGGTGGTCTGGGCAGAGGACGGCTCCTGAGATCCGAACATGCTCTTCCACTCCTCGTTCATGGTCGAGTCCTGCTTGGTGTGCTTCCTCGCTGCGGACGAACAAACAGGTACATAAACACAGGATGTTTCTCATGCTGCAATTAACCAACAAGTCTATAAATGTCCCACATGCTCCACAGATGTTATTTCAACATCTGCTTCTAATTACGCTGCAGAAAATATTTATCTGAACTCGCGGTTGAACATTTACAAAACGACCACAAAGTTTGAAATGTTAAACACACTCAAGTCTTTGCAGGAATCGAGGGAATCCCTCAACTTTAATATCTTTTCAATAAAAACACTTCTTTCAGGACCCAACCGCCTCATCAGATGAACCTTTTCTTGCAGTGCAGCGTGCCTCTGTGTCGCGCCGGGTATTTTGGCGAACACAAAAATAAACTGATTCATGTGTGAGATTACAGAGTTTCCTCCAGGCTCTTTCTCTTTCAGAACAGAAAAACATCTGGAACACAGAGTTCATTAAGACGTGATCTTAGTGACTTTTGAATGATAAACGAATAGACAAGTTCATCTTTGCAGCTCCAGCGACACAGTTAAATTCCTGTTGAAAACAAATGAAACCTACAAAGACCTTCGTAAGACACTATGGCGTCCCTCTCAACCTTCACAAACCTCCTGAAGACCTCTGGCTCTTCAGAGGACCTTCTAAAACCAGAGCTAAAACTAGTTTACACTGAACTAAAACCAGTTTACACTGAACTAAAACCAGTTTACACTGAACTAAAACCAGTTTACACTGAACTAAAACCAGTTTACACTGATCTAAAACTAGTTTACACTGAACTAAAACTAGTTTACACTGAACTAAAACTAGTTTACACTGAACTAAAACCAGTTTAAACTGAACTAAAACTAGTTTACACTGAACTAAAACTAGTTTACACTGAACTAAAACTAGTTTACACTGAACTAAAACCAGTTTAAACTGAACTAAAACTAGTTTACACTGAACTAAAACTAGTTTACACTGAACTAAAACTAGTTTATGTTGAACTAAAACTAGTTTACACTGAACTAAAACTAGTTTATGTTGAACTAAAACTAGTTTACACTGAACTAAAACCAGTTTACACTGAACTAAAACTAGTTTACATTGAACTAAAACCAGTTTACACTGAACTAAAACTAGTTTACACTGAACTAAAACCAGTTTAAACTGAACTAAAACCAGTTTACACTGAACTAAAACTAGTTTACACTGAACTAAAACCAGTTTAAACTGAACTAAAACCAGTTTAAACTGAACTAAAACTAGTTTACACTGAACTAAAACTAGTTTACACTGAACTAAAACTAGTTTATGTTGAACTAAAACTAGTTTACACTGAACTAAAACTAGTTTATGTTGAACTAAAACTAGTTTATGTTGAACTAAAACTAGTTTACACTGAACTAAAACTAGTTTACACTGAACTAAAACTAGTTTATGTTGAACTAAAACTAGTTTATGTTGAACTAAAACCAGTTTACACTGAACTAAAACTAGTTTACACTGAACTAAAACTAGTTTATGTTGAACTAAAACTAGTTTACACTGAACTAAAACTAGTTTACACTGATCTAAAACTAGTTTAGTTTACACTGAACTAAAAGTAGTTTACGCTGATCTAAAACTAGTTTACGCTGATCTAAAACTAGTTTACGCTGATCTAAAACTAGTTTACGCTGATCTAAAACTAGTTTACGCTGAACTAAAACTAGTTTACGCTGATCTAAAACTAGTTTACGCTGAACTAAAAGTAGTTTAAACTGATCTAAAACTAGTTTACACTGAACTAAAACTAGTTTACACTGAACTAAAAGTAGTTTACGCTGATCTAAAACTAGTTTACGCTGATCTAAAACTAGTTTACGCTGATCTAAAACTAGTTTACGCTGATCTAAAACTAGTTTACGCTGAACTAAAACTAGTTTACGCTGATCTAAAACTAGTTTACGCTGAACTAAAAGTAGTTTAAACTGATCTAAAACTAGTTTACACTGAACTAAAACTAGTTTACACTGAACTAAAAGTAGTTTAAACTGAACTAAAAGTAGTTTACGCTGAACTAAAAGTAGTTTACGCTGATCTAAAAGTAGTTTACGCTGATCTAAAACTAGTTTACGCTGAACTAAAACTAGTTTACGCTGAACTAAAACTAGTTTACGCTGAACTAAAACTAGTTTAAACTGATCTAAAACTAGTTTAAACTAAACTAAAACTAGTTTAAACTGAACTAAAACCAGTTTAAGCTGAACTAAAACCAGTTTACACTGAACTAAAACTAGTTTAAGCTGAACTAAAACTAGTTTACGCTGAACTAAAACTAGTTTACGCTGAACTAAAACTAGTTTACACTGAACTAAAACTAGTTTACACTGAACTAAAACCAGTTTACACTGAACTAAAACTAGTTTACACTGAACTAAAACTAGTTTACACTGAACTAAAACTAGTTTAAGCTGAACTAAAACCAGTTTAAACTGAACTAAAACCAGTTTACACTGAACTAAAACTAGTTTACACTGAACTAAAACTAGTTTACACTGAACTAAAACCAGTTTACACTGAACTAAAACTAGTTTACACTGAACTAAAAGTAGTTTACACTGAACTAAAAGTAGTTTAAACTGAACTAAAACTAGTTTACACTGAACTAAAACCAGTTTACACTGAACTAAAACTAGTTTACACTGAACTAAAACTAGTTTAAACTGAACTAAAACTAGTTTAAACTGAACTAAAACTAGTTTAAGCTGAACTAAAACCAGTTTACACTGAACTAAAACTAGTTTAAACTGAACTAAAACTAGTTTACACTGAACTAAAACTAGTTTAAACTGAACTAAAACCAGTTTACACTGAACTAAAACTAGTTTACACTGAACTAAAACCAGTTTACACTGAACTAAAACTAGTTTACACTGAACTAAAACTAGTTTACACTGAACTAAAACTAGTTTACACTGAACTAAAAGTAGTTTAAACTGAACTAAAACTAGTTTAAACTGAACTAAAACTAGTTTACACTGAACTAAAACTAGTTTACACTGAACTAAAACTAGTTTATACTGAACTAAAACTAGTTTACACTGAACTAAAACTAGTTTACACTGAACTAAAACTAGTTTAAGCTGAACTAAAACCAGTTTATACTGCACACTCCATTGTTGTAAGTCTCTTAGGATAAATGACTAAATGTAAATGTAATAAGATGGACGATGACAGCGGACATACTAAGGTGAATGTTTCGTCATGTCATAACGTTGTTTTGGCCCGACTCCGTCAGGAGCGTTTCTATTTCTTTCCCTCCAGACTTTGTGAACTTGCTCAGATTTGCTCATTGCTTCTAAATGTGTACATATGCTGCGTAGTTAAACTGTAGTCTGCTCAGAGTGATTTGAAAATGGATTTGGGTTCTGGATGCGGTTTCTGTGTCTGACTTCCTGTCAGCTGGAGCTGCTCGCGGCATCCATTTATCAAAGGAGGAGGAGGAGGGTTAAGAACAGAAATATGTGTAATGATGGACATCATAAATCAGCAGATCGCGTGAGGATGCAGCTGTTTGTTTAGTTGGAGTTTGTCACACTGTCAGTCAAACAGCTTTAGACTAGAGACATTAGACTTTAAAGGTCCCATGAAACAGCTCTGAGTTCCACTTCTTCTTCTTCTGTGGTTTTTAGACGACATCTGTAGCGTCTGACTGTTTCATGGGACCTTGAACTGTTTGTTACTTTCACAGCAAGCGTGTGAATCACATCAAACGTTGTACCAGAAGCTGCAGCGACGGACTCTGAAATGAACAAAAACATTTTAACATAAAACAGCAGCAGAAGAAGATCGACTCTCCAATCTGAATATTTAGCATTAGAGCGTGGGAGATTACTGAGCTGCAGTGAAACAAATTGATAAATAATATAAATAACCTGTTCTGTGCTCCAATCACAGCCGAGCAAACCTCGGTCAACTTCCTGCTTTCGTACCTGTACGTAGATATACTACGTGTTAGCTACGTGTTAGCTCGTCTATGTTGCAGAAAAAAACATTTTGTGGACAAACGCAGGAAGGTCACTGAGGTTCGGACCGAGGCTTGCTCAACTGTGATTGGAGCACAGAGCAAAAAGGGTCTTAGGAAGGGCCGACGGTCCCGATGATAACATATCGTTTTAATCGAGATCGTTATTGTTCTGCTACAGACGAGACAAGACGAGTAATCGTTTGAAGCTCATTAAATCAGTTACTGTTTGCTTTGGATTGAGACGTGTCAAACTTTGTTTGAACATAATGACTTTGTGTTTTTTTAGTCAGACTCAGTTTATAGTTTCAGTGAGTCTTCTTTATCCTTCGCTAACATCCTGCGTACAGATGTTCAGTAAATCTTTAGACGTTCAAACAGGAAATAATAATAATAAAAATCTGATTTTGATCAGTTGGTTTCCAGTTGAAACCCTTTGATCTAATCAAAAACTCGTTTGAATGAAACACAAAACAAACATGTGTGAGCCGAGAGGACAGATCCTGGTTAAACGTCCCACATCGCAAACTTGTGTTACATGTTTTCACTGCAAACTGTTTAACGTTATTTAGTTAAATCTCGTCCCATGGTTCGTCTGTTTGGACAGTGGCTGACACTGGCCGAAAGGTGGGGTACACCACGGACAGGTACTCGCAGGTATTTAAACTTTCTCATCGCTGATACGCAGACGATACCCACCTTTACCTCTGCTAACTTTATTTTCGACCTCAGTAAAATCTTGGTTGACTGTAGGACAACTTCCTTCAGCCCACGTTAAACTCAAATCTCTGACGCTGACTACAGAGCAGTCTCCGGGAGGTTGAGGTGAGGGGTTTCCAGTGTATTTGTTGAATATTAGATGAAGTTTTGAGTCATTGTACTACAGTTTGTTGCAGTTTACGCTGTAAGAAGTGAAGTAGAGCATGCAGTCGGTGATGGACCTGGTTGAGCTTCATGACTAATCAGTTTTTGTTGTTAATATTTAAAGTTTATGGACACGCGTCAAAATAAGAGTCGTGAGTTCGGAGCTTGCGGCGATGCTGTGACATTCCTGTGTTGGTTTGACCAGAGCAGAGGTGTGAGAGAGTGTAAGTAACCACATCATCATCATCACCATCATCATCGTGTCCTTTACCTCTCTTGTCCTCGGCCTCGGCTTTGGGTTTAACCAGGTCGACCTGACGGCCGGTGATGCCGAGCATGGCCAGGTCGATGACGCCGGTCTGGACCGCCTCTCCGAGGTGACTCTGCTCCCCCATGTTGGCTTTGGCCTTGTTGGATTTCAGCATGAAGTCTTTGAGCGCCAGCAGCTTGTCCTCCTCCGCCTCGGTCATCCCCTGCAGAGCGGTTGACACCAAACAGGACAGAGTGACGACAGAGGCGACGGCTCGAAGATGGATTCGTTTTCATGGAGCGAGGACAGACTGAGCAGAGTTCAGAGTTTATTTACACGTCTCGGCCCCAAACACGGATTCATCCACTACCTAAAATAGTCCCCAAACACCCAAACACCATTTCCTTATATTTCAATGAAGCTTTTTATTAAGTCAGACAGTAATGAGATTTTTAATTTTAGTACAGCTAACCTGAGGTTCACAGTGTTGCTGCCGGGTACGTCAAGTGTCCGACAGTGACTCTCTGTTTTTGTATTAGCCAATCTGGAGTTGCACGATACCCACGGTATACCCGGTACCCCGCGGTACCAAATCATACCCGTCGCTACTATACTAGAAGTTTTACACGACGGTACTACCGTGGATTACTATACTACCGGTGCCAGTCTCCGCTACATAGCGGCCGCCTCTGCTCTCCTCCCGGCTTCTCACTGCATGCTACTCACTCGTAAAAAAAAACATGGCATGTGCTGCAACCGAACTACACAGCTGCTGAATGATTGGCTGTTTGCCTGTTACTGGTGACGTCCAGGGATGTGATAGGCTGTTGCACGCTGGGTCCGCCCGTCTGTTAGCTGATTGGCTGTTCGCGTGTTTCTGCCGGCAAGCATGAACTCCATGAAGACAGCTCTGCTTCGATAGAAACTCGCTTCAAAACAAACAACAAGCTAAAGTTCTGTCTCACCCAGACACGAGTCAACACACTCACCGTGGCAGAAGCACCGGGCCCGAGCAGCGAGTCTGCCGTGGCGTCTTTGTCAGTGGCAACAC
Source organism: Collichthys lucidus (assembly GCA_004119915.2). NCBI lineage: Eukaryota > Metazoa > Chordata > Actinopteri > Sciaenidae > Collichthys > Collichthys lucidus. The sequence goes on from CM014091.1 coordinate 33,459,882, forward strand.
TAATTTTGCTTAAAAAACAAACGTTGTTGTTTCAAACTAACTTGTACAAATACATTGCGGTTTATAAAGATAATAATAATAAAAAAGGCCGCAGTATCGCGGTATTACCCGGAACCGTGATACTTTGTCTGGTATAGTATCGTGGTTACTCATTTTAGTATCGTGACAACTCTAAGCCAATCACTGCAAGTTTGACCTAATAGGACGTGTGATTGGCTCGCACTATTGTAGCTACAGCTAGAGATCAGCCAGCATCGTCTCTCAGTCTCATCCAGCTCTGACTGTGATGATCAGTGGAAGGAAATCTGATGGAGAGTTTCTTCCACGACACAAAGTTCTTCATTCAAATCTTCCAGGTCTGACTGTGGAGGATTTCTGATCGCTACGTTTGACGGGGTGACGCTGCAGATTTGTTCAGTTAAAATCACTTTGTGAGCACTTTTAAATCCAGGTTAAAAACTTTTCCCTTTGGCTGAGCTCCTTTAAAGAACTTTTAATTATAATCCAGTGATTCGTTTAATGTTTTAAATTGTTTTTCAAATTTGCTGTTTAAATGACATTCTGATGTTTTTAATTATATTTTCTTCTTTTTTTTATTTTATTTATTTCTATTGCTATTGTTTGTCTTAATGTCAATTGTTTTTCCTTGCCTCTGTAAAGCACTATGAATTGCCTTGTGTACGAATTGTGCTACACAAATAAACTGGCCTTGCCTAAAATGGTGATTACGATGATTTCAGACTAAAAAAAAACTGATTTACAGCATAATCTAATCTCCATGTGTGAACAGAGCCGATACCACACAGTGCTGGTCTGAGAGATGTTTGTGTGTTTTCACATATTTCAAGTTTTAAATGTGGTTTTTCCAGAGAACTGAGGCTGCTCTGCTCTCCAGATGGAGCTCTGACAAAACACACGACTCTGCTGCTGTTACAGAAACCTTCTGGCCTGTGTGAGTCAACTTCATCTGTTTAAAGATTAATGTGAGTGTGAGCCTTCAGGAAGGTTCTCCTCCTCCTGCTAAGCTTCACATTTGTTGTTTGACTAAAAGCAGTTTGTCGGACACCGACGTATAGAGTTTATATCTTTTCCCATGACATCCTCCTCCTCGTCCTCTCTGATGTCCGTCCAACAGCTCTGTGTTGTGTCAGTGTTGTACTCAGATTGTTAAACTCAAGTTTGAAGCCTCAGATTACAGGTTTAAAAAAACCCTCCATGTAATCAGACGTTGTCCAAACCGACTGCGTCTAACCCGCGAGGACTTCCTAATCTAAACTTCTATTTTTGTTGCTGTGAACACAAGTTAACTGTTGCTCTGCACAGTGTCACTACACCCAATAAAAAACTTTCTCTGATGATTTACCCTCTGTGACCTCCTGGTGACCCACTCTGACCTGTGATCAGGTGACCCACTCTGACCTGTGATCAGGTGACCCACTCTGACCTGTGATCAGGTGACCCACTCTGACCTGTGATCAGGTGACCCACTCTGACCTGTGATCAGGTGACCCACTGTGACCTGTGATCAGATGACCCACTTTGACCTGTGATCAGGTGACCCACTCTGACCTGTGATCAGGTGACCCACTCTGACCTGTGATCAGATGATCCACTCTGACCTGTGATCAGGTGATCCACTCTGGCCTGTGATCAGGTGACCCACTCTGACCTGTGATCAGGTGACCCACTCTGACCTGTGATCAGGTGACCCACTCTGACCTGTGATCAGATGATCCACTCTGACCTGTGATCAGGTGATCCACTCTGACCTGTGATCAGGTGACCCACTCTGACCTGTGATCAGGTGACCCACACTGACCTGTGATCAGGTGACCCACTTTGACCTGTGATCAGGTGACCCACACTGACCTGTGATCAGGTGACCCACACTGACCTGTGATCAGGTGACCCACTCTGACCTGTGATCAGGTGACCCACTTTGACCTGTGATCAGGTGACCCACTCTGACCTGTGATCAGGTGACCCACTCTGACCTGTGATCAGGTGATCCACTCTGACCTGTGATCAGGTGATCCACACTGACCTGTGATCAGGTGACCCACACTGACCTGTGATCAGGTGACCCACACTGACCTGTGATCAGGTGACCCACACTGACCTGTGATCAGGTGACCCACTCTGACCTGTGATCAGGTGACCCACTCTGACCTGTGATCAGGTGACCCACACTGACCTGTGATCAGGTGATCCACTCTGACCTGTGATCAGGTGACCCACACTGACCTGTGATCAGGTGACCCACACTGACCTGTGATCAGGTGACCCACTCTGACCTGTGATCAGGTGATCCACTCTGACCTGTGATCAGGTGACCCACACTGACCTGTGATCAGGTGACCCACACTGACCTGTGATCAGGTGACCCACACTGACCTGTGATCAGGTGATCCACTCTGACCTGTGATCAGGTGACCCACACTGACCTGTGATCAGGTGACCCACTCTGACCTGTGATCAGGTGACCCACACTGACCTGTGATCAGGTGACCCACACTGACCTGTGATCAGGTGACCCACTCTGACCTGTGATCAGGTGACCCACACTGACCTGTGATCAGGTGACCCACTCTGACCTGTGATCAGGTGACCCACACTGACCTGTGATCAGCTGACCCACTCTGACCTGTCATCAGGTGATCCACTCTGACCTGTGATCAGCTGACCCACTCTGACCTGTGACCAGGTGATCCACTCTGACCTGTGATCAGGTGATCCACTCTGACCTGTGATCAGGTGACCCACTTTGACCTGTGATCAGGTGAACGGTGTCTCTGTCATTCGTACGTCTGTTCTCACACTATGTAACTTTGGGCTCCGGGTCAGGAGAAGTACGTAACGCTTTACGGCACTAAGTCACACAGCAGCAACTATTTCACTGATTCTGGTGAAACTGGATCATATTTTATGGAGGAAATGTTTTCTGGTTTTCCCTCTGATGTCCTCCGGCTGCTCCGCCTCAACTCTCTGTGATTTACAGAGTTTATGATGGACAGTGAAGTAAACTGCTGACAGCTGTAGCTGCTGTTAGCTCAGTCTGTTAGCTGTTGTTAGCTCAGGTTAGCTCAGTCTGTTAGCTGTTGTTAGCTCAGGTTAGCTCAGTCTGTTAGCTGCTGTTAGCTCATGTTAGCTCAGTCTGTTAGCTGTTGTTAGCTCATGTTAGCTCAGTCTGTTAGCTGCTGTTAGCTCAGGTTAGCTCAGTCTGTTAGCTGCTGTTAGCTCATGTTAGCTCAGTCTGTTAGCTGCTGTTAGCTCAGGTTAGCTCAGTCTGTTAGCTGCTGTTAGCTCAGGTTAGCTCAGTCTGTTATCTGCTGTTAGCTCATGTTAGCTCAGTCTGTTAGCTGCTGTTAGCTCAGTCTGTTAGCCGGGCTGTCTGGACTGTGAGCTCAGAGAGTGTGCTTATAAGGAGCTGGGCTGGAGTCGTGCCAGAACCAGAGCTGGGCTTCTTGCTGTTGGACTAGAAAGTAGTATGTTTGTTGGCTGAGGTCAGTTCTTCTCAGCACGATGATCTAAAGACAAACAGGATGAAGGCACCGACAGACGGACACAGACAAACACCGACCACACACACTTCTTTATCAGGAGACGATTCACAAAGTTCAAAGCACAGTGAGTGAGTGTGTGTGTGTGTGTGTGTGTGTGAGTGTGTGAGTGAGTGAGTGAGTGAGTGTGTGTGTGTGTGTGTGAGTGTGTGTGTGTGTGTAAGTGTGTGTGTGTGTGTGTGTGTGAGTGAGTGAGTGAGTGAGTGAGTGAGTGAGTGAGTGAGTGTGTGAGTGAGTGAGTGAGTGTGTGTCTGTGTGTGTGAGTGAGTGAGTGAGTGAGTGAGTGAGTGAGTGAGTGAGTGAGTGAGTGAGTGAGTGTGTGTGTATTCATGCCTGTGGTCGACGGCTAACAACAGTATGACACAGTGTTTCACTGCCCCCTGTGGTTCACCTCTGAGCACAGCAGCAGCATCACATGCAGTGTGTGTTGGTCTGTGATCACAACGTCTCTTTAACCTTTATCGACTCTCCAGGTCTTTTTAAAAAGCTTCACTTCACCAAAAAACATTTTATAAATATTTTATAAATATTTTATTTTTTAAAGATTTTGTTCATTTGTTGAAAATAACCACACGGAAAGATTCACAGGAATGTTTCCTCTTGGAGAATATTAGTCGTTAATGTTAGCTCAGTCTGGTAGCTGCTGTTAGCTCATGTTAGCTCAGTCTGGTAGCTGCTGTTAGCTCATGTTCTCACCTGTGACAGCAGCTTCTTGAGGAGCTGTGCGATGGCGGGGTCCTCTGGAGTGGGGCATTCTGGGATAGATCCTGCGCGCTTCTTCTGTCGGAGCAGCAGGTGGCGGAAGAGGCTGGCGATGTCTTTGGAGCGCAGGGCGTAGTCGAAGATGGAGCGACTGACCGGCTCCTTCAGCACGCTCAGCAGCACCAGCTCCTTATCGATCTGAGGGGAGGGAGACGGAGGACAGGTGAAGCTGAGGGAGGACAGGTGAAGCTGAGGGAGGACAGGTGAAGCTGAGGGAGGACAGGTGAAGCTGAGGGAGGACAGGTGAGGACAGGCGAGGGGCTGAGGGAGGAGGACTCACCTGGATGATGGGCTGCGTGATGAAGGGGTTGAGGTGAGGCATCAGTTTGCAGTAGACATCCGCAACGTTCAGGTGCTGCGCGATGACGGTGATGAAGCCCACCGCCCCGTAACGGATCCACAGGTTGGGGTGACAGAGGAACGGAGCTAGGGCAACAAAGACACAGTCAACAACACAGCGTATGTGTGCGTGTGTGTGTGCGTGCGTGCGTGCGTGTGTGTGTGTGTGTGTGTGTGTGTGTGTGTGTGTGTGTGTAGGCCTCGTACCGATGTCGCTGACGAACTCGTAGATGTGAGGTTTCTGCAGCAGGCCCAGCTGACACATGCAGGTCAGAGCGTTCAGAGCTTTGTAGATGACAAACTCCTCAGTGTCGCTCAGACCCTGCTGGAGGAGAGGCTTCAGGATGGAGGAGCTCTGCCAGCCGACGTAGGCTGCCACGCCTTCATGGACGGGGAGGAGGAGGGGGAGGAGGAGGAGGAGATTAAAAAGTGATTCTCTTTAGCTGAAGTAAGTTTTCCTCAACACAAACTAAAAACACTGACGTCCTTCAGGCAACACGATCTCTCATCAGGAGTCGTGTTTTGTCTCTGTCTCTGTTTTTGGTCTCCAGCCGTGTCTATGAAGCATTACTGTACAAACAGACTGACAGCCAGATCCGTGTTTCAAACCCGACCAGGAGCATCGCGGTCCGGTCCAAAATGACCAAATCTGAGCAAGTTAACAAAGTCTGCAGGGAAAAACACGTCTGGTGGGGTTTGAGCCGCGTGATGGAGTTTTATTCACGAGTGATGGAGCGTAAGATGGGCCGAGCTGATCCTGAAGGCAAAGCTCTCGATCTTTCAGTCCATCTACGTTTAAAGGAGCCAGCTCAGGTGTTCAGCCAGGATCCTCCTGGGGTCTTTCCTTTGGAGGAGACCCCGGGGCAGACCCAGAACCTGCTGGAGGAACTACAGGTCGAGATCTTCCAGTGTTCTCTGATGTCAGTGGTGGTCAGTGATAACGTTTAAATCATACATTGCTATGAGCACAGTGTAACGCTGTGGCAGCGTTTGTGTCTTCTTACCGACGATGCTGTCGAAGAAAGCTCCTCTCAGGTGCCAGTCGTTCTTGTCGTTGAGGAAGGTGATCATGTGAGACAGCAGCACGTCGTTGGCTTTCTGCCGGCCGAAGAAGACGCAGAGCCGCGTGATGCCGTTCTCCATCAGCGACTGCTTGACAATGTTCTCTGAGTCGCTCAGCAGCGTCACCACCTTCTGCTGCACCATCTCGTGCAGCGCCTGGAGCTCTGGAGGTCAAACATACGGCACGATCATCACACGGGTCGACACTTTGACCGCAGGGAGCGTCGGCGAGCGCCTGAGTGTCTCCGTACCTGAGTCGTAGTTCTCGTTGGGGTGGAGTATTTCTTCGGTGTCCTCGCCGCTCAGGTCCTGTTCTGTGTTCACGTTGTTTTCCTGAACCAACTCCAGGAAACGCAGCGCGCTCTCCGCCAGGTGAGCGATGTTCTCTGAAGATCAGCGAGAAAAACAACTTACATTGACTGATGCTTAAAGGCAGAATACACACAAACAAACACACAAACAAACAAACACACAAACAAACAGGTTCAACCTGGACAAGTTGTGGGCCTGTTGAGTTCATGTTTTTGGACTGTTGGAGGAAGCCGGAGAACCCTGAGAGAACCCACGCAGACACGTGGAGAAACCAGAAAAACTGACCTGCATATGCCAGCCTGACGATGGTGGCGTCATCCTGAGCGAGGTGCGCGATGCCTGGCAGGATGTACTCCGGGTAGATGTTGACGTCGTTCCTCGGCACCTCCTTCACCAGAGCCAGCACTTTGGCCAGAGTGCGCACGGCCTGCGCTCGCACGCGAGGGACGGGGTCGTTGCAGAAGTGCAGCAGGTAAGGCGTGATGCGGTCGAGCAGGATGTCGACGCCGAGCCGCGGAGCCAGGTGGAGGATGAGCTCCAGTGCTGCCAGCTTGGAGTCGCAGGAGTGCAGCGTCTGTAGGCAGGAGGTGATGACGGACACCAGGACGATGAGGCCTTGCTCCTCCCTGGAGCTCAGCACGAAATCGCTGCTTTCCTGAGACGAAGTAGAAGAAGAGGAGCCTGGAGGGGAAACGGTGTGTGTGTGTTTTAAATCAGCAAACACTGAAGAAATGAAGAACATCTCATACTCCATCTCACCTCCTCGCAGGTTGTGCAGGATGTTGTCGAGGTCTTTGCGGATGACGAGCACTCGCTCATCCGCAGACTGGAAGGTCTCTTTGGCGAACTGAGCCATGTACGGCTGCAGGAAGGTGTAGAAGATGTCGGGGAAGGCTTTCCCTCTCTGCTGCTTCAGATACTCCTCTGCTGTCAGACGCTTCTCCGGCTCCCTCTGAACCATCTGAGCCACCTGAGAGACAAAAACCACACAAAGCCACCATCAAAAGACAAGAGGAGTTTGTTCTTCAAGTGTGTTGAAAGGTGTTCAACCACCAACAGGACCCCTTTCCTCTGAAGGCCCACTACAACCTCCTGAAGGATTACAAGCACCTCTTTACAGACCTGTAAAACCTCCTCAATGGAACCTAGAACCTCCTACAGGAACTCTAGAACCTTCATAACATCATAACATCCTAAATGACCTCCTAGAACCTCCTATAGGACTGTCAGTGCCCATTAGAAACTCCTACTCTTTCGCTCACTGGCCAACTCCAAGAGAACATCCTAAATGAAAACCAGACCGACTAAAGAAACTCTAGAACCTTCTAAAGGATCCATGGAGGAGGTTCCTGAGTTCCTGTTCTAAAATGACGACTACAACCTCCTAAAAGATCACTTGAATCTCATCAGTTACAAAAAAGAACCCCAGAACCTCTCCAGTGACCAACGGAACCTCCCAAAGATCTTGTAGAACTTCAATGGCCGTTAGAAACTCCTACAGGAACTCTAGGGCCTCCTCACTGACCACAGGAGAACTCCAAATGATTGTGGACTGTGTGACGGTGATCATTACCAGCTCCCGGACGCTCCGGTCTTCGATCTTCAGGAGGACATGTTCGGTCTGGAAGTGTCCTTTACGATAGGCCAGCAGCTGGGACAGATCGAAGAGGGGGACGCCCTCTGTGAAGAGCTCCGCTATGACGCAGCCTGAAAACACACAAGACCAACGTCTGATACAAACAGCCGCAGTTTCCCTCCTCACCACAAGGAGCTCCACCTACAGTGCAGTGCACCTCCCACAGTATAAACAGACTTCCTCCTCTTTGTCTCCAAACATTTGAGCCTGCAGGGTGTTTGTTCAATCCTCAAATAAGGAAGAATTTCTTTCTACTACCTGACATTTAAATTGTTCAGAACTGGTCCTGACTTCACTTCTTCACAGTTGGATCAGAACTTTTCAAGCTGAACTTCAAACAGTAGTTGAGTGTTGCTTTGTACCTGCAGAGAAGATGTCCATGGCCTGTTTGAGCTCCCCTCTGCTCCTCTGGTTGTTGTTGGTCAGGTCCACCAGCGGCGTGTTCTGGTCGCTCTCCGTCGTGAACATGCTCCCGTCCACGAACCTCTCCGGTGCGATGTAGCACGTCCTCCGCCTGGACGTGTCGAAGAAGTAGTTGAAGTCGGCGGGGTTGTCCTCCGGCAGGTACGTAGGCTTGAAGCTGGCGAAGTCGGTGAGCAGCACCCAGTTCCAGCTGGTCACCATCACGTTCTCCGTCTTGATGTCGCCGTGGCGGACGCCGGCTTTGTGTGCCTGGTCGACAGCGTTGAGGATCTGGAAGGCCAGCCACCGCTTCTCCACGTTGTTGAGGAAGGGCCGGGTGCTGATGCGGTCGTACAGGTTGTCCCGGACGTACTGACGGAACAGGATGGCGGCTTTCTCGGTCAGGGAGGTTTTCTGGAAGGGCAGGCAGTTCTGGCAGGAGTGCAGCCGGATCTTCAGCTCCTCCAGCTCCTGCTTGTAGCTGGTCAGAGGCAGCGAGGGGTCCTGGATGGCGAAGACTTTGACCACCACTAGGCCCTCGCGGTGTTTGGCCCGGGCCACCTTGAAGAAGCGGGTGCTGCCCAGGCTCTTGTCGTACTCATGGTCGTGGATGTCTGAGAAGTAGCTGTCCACGGACAGGATCTGTGAGGGGGCGATCCCCGCCAGCTGATTCCCCATCACACCTGAGGAAAGGTTGGAGAAAAATGAACATGTACAACCTGTTGACACTGTTCCAGTGTCGAGGACGCAGACACTTCACCCAAAGACACTCTGGTCTTAAATCCTGTCTCAGTCTTTGTTTAGTGACAGTGCTAATGTAGCATGCTAACTAACAGGCTAGGAAAGTCTCGGAGACCACGTCCAGGTTTTAGCCAGTCTCTGAGACCACGTCCTGGTTTTAGCCAGTCTCTGAGACCACGTCCTGGTTTTAGTCAGTCTCTGAGACCACGTCCAGGTTTTAGACAGTCTCTGAGACCACGTCCAGGTTTTAGTCAGTCTCAGAGACCACGTCCAGGTTTTAGACAGTCTCTGAGACCACGTCCAGGTTTTAGACAGTCTCTGAGACCACGTCCAGGTTTTAGACAGTCTCTGAGACCACGTCCAGGTTTTAGACAGTCTCAGAGACCACGTCCTGGTTTTAGTCAGTCTCAGAGACCACGTCCAGGTTTTAGTCAGTCTCTAAGACCACGTCCAGGTTTTAGTCAGTCTCAGAGACCACGTCCAGGTTTTAGTCAGTCTCAGAGACCACGTCCAGGTTTTAGTCAGTCTCTAAGACCACGTCCAGGTTTTAGTCAGTCTCTAAGACCACGTCCAGGTTTTAGTCAGTCTCAGAGACCACGTCCAGGTTTTAGTCAGGCCTGAGGTCACCTGAAGTGAAGGTAGCTGCTGGAGCAGCTGTCACGTGATTCAGCGACGATGACAGCGCTAATGTAGCATGCTAACTAACAGGCTAACGGTTCTGAGCTCCCTGACACAGACAGGTTATAAACTCGTTATAAACTCGTTATATCTTTATGTCACGTGTATTACAACCTTCTGTTATATACCTGTATTACAGACTCCTTGAGGCTCGGTACCGGATGTTAGCTTCTGTTGTTGTTGTTGTTGTTAGCTTCAGCAGGCTAGTTAGCCTCCGGTTCCGGTAACGGTCACAAACTTCAGCCCGCGCGCGCTGACACCGTCCACCGGCCCGCTCGGTGCGTCAGGTCCCGCTGTCACGCCGCTGCGCTGCGGTGAACTCCCCGCAAACCCGCAAAGGACCCGAACCGGAGAGCGAGCTGCTGGATATAGCGGATGTTATGAATCCGGGTCAGACCGGAACCGGATGACTCGTGACAGGCGCCCTCTGCCGGCCAACTTCCGTTTAATACAAAGATGGTAAGACTGTCTAAAACCAGGACGTGGTCTCTGAGACTGCCTAAAACCTGGACGTGGTCTCTGAGACTGCCTAAAACCAGGACGTGGTCTCTGAGACTGTCGAAAACCAGGACGTGGTCTCTGAGACTGTCGAAAACCAGGACGTGGTCTCTGAGACTGTCGAAAACCAGGACGTGGTCTCGGAGACTGTCTAAAACCTGGACGTAGTCTCTGTGACGTCCCCGCAGACTGTCTAAAACCTGGACCTTTTATTTTGTAGGCATAATCTGAGTATTTAAGGGGAATCGATCATAATATTTTATTTATTTAACATTTATTAATTTAATTAAAAAAACTTTATTACTGAAACTGTTTGTACGTCAAATGTCCTTTTAAAAAAAGTTAATTAAATCAATTAATTTGTTAATTACGGACAAAAACAATCAGCCTGACTGCTGACCGGAGGTCGTCACCTTTTCGTGCCTGAGTACGTCATCGCGTTTCTAACACGCGATCTTTGTTTTGGACGTTTTGACGCACGAGCCGCCGTGCGTCCGTTAAGTTGTCCGGTACGTAACCGGAAGATAAATGGTTCGACATTCAAATTAAAAGCCTCGTTTAAAACGCGACTGTTTTTTTTTTGTCAGCCCTCAGAGGTTTCTTATGAGCTTTTTCCAGAGATTGATTTATGTTTATATAGTTTTATTGATGGATTAAATTATCCCAAATATTTTTGCAGACATTAATTTAATAATACAACAATATTATT
>CM014091.1:33475580-33540580 GCA_004119915.2 Collichthys lucidus
ACGTCCAGGTTTTAGACAGTCTGTGTGGACATCACGGAGACTACGTCCAGGTTTTAAACAGTCTGCGGGGACGTCACAGAGACTACGTCCAGGTTTTAGACACTTTTAGTTGCCCTTGTCCTCATTGCTTGCCGATGCTCGGTCAGATTATCCTCACACAGACAGTCAGGACAGTCTTTAGTTGTCTTTTAAAGACGGCACATTCTTTGGACGTCTTCTATCGTCAGGCGGTTTGTCCCTGAGTGGACTCGTGATGATGTAGTAAGTCCGTCCTGAAGCAGACAATCACAGCAGTGTGGGCAGCAGCTCTGCTTTCAGCCGATCCACATTTCAGAATTAAGTTAAACGTTAGACGGTGACTGGCTTCCCGCCATAACGCTATCTGCCGGTGTCCGTTTCCTGGCGGGCCGGTTGTAGGTCTGCAGCCGCCTCTCACTTTTTATCATGTGTCAGAATAATGAGGAGCAAAGGTTCATGCAAAGCAGGAGCAGTTTACTGAAAATCAGTTCATTCATGTTTATTCATTTGCAGAACTTTGAGAGCAGAACTGGATCACGGCATCCTCCGAGCATCTTCATTTACTCCAAATATGATGCCACTAAAAGCCTGGTTGCCTGGCAACCACTTTAAAAAGTTGCTGCCTGCTGACCCGATCCAATGTGTCGGACCACGAATGTGCTGAATGGTGTGAACATGGTTCTGGTGGAAAGATCCAGAAGGACTGCAGGGTCCCGTTGAGTGGGTGTTAGCTAATGTTAGCTCCATTTGTTAGCTGCTGTTAGCTCAGTTTGTTAGCTTCTGTTAGCTTAGATTGTTAGCTCATGTTAGCTCTGTTTGTTAGCTGCTGATAGCTAATGTTAGCTTCAATTGTTAGCTGCTGTTAGCTCAGTTTGTTAGCTGCTGTTAGCTCCGTTTGTTAGCTGCTCATAGCTAATGTTAGCTTTGATTGTTAGCTGTTGATAGCTCCGTTTGTTAGCTGCTGTTAGCTAATGTTAGCTCAGTTTGTTAGCTGCTATTAGCTAATGTTAGCTTTGATTTGTAGCTACTGTTAGCTGCTGTTAGCTCTGTTTGTTTGTTAGCTGCTCATAGCTAATGTTAGCTCAGTCTGTTAGCTTCTGTTAGCTTAGATTGTTAGCTCATGTTAGCTCAGTTTGTTAGTGAGTCCCTGTGAATGTGCTGGACGCTGTGAACATGGTGTGTGTGGTGGTTTTGGGTGGAGGGTCCAGAAGGACTGCAGGGACCTGAGTGTTAGCAGACGTAGGTACATCCATCAGCCTGACCTGAGCTCAGGAGGAAGCAGCAGGGTGTGAAAGAGAAACTCACAAGTAGGTCATCATGGAGTGGAGAGGGAGGAGAGTGTTAACTCCACCACCTTCACACATCTGTCCCTCCACCTCCACCTCCTCCTCCTCCTCCATCCTGGCAGGTATACAACAAGAGCAAACACACCACGCTCGGCCATCCGGCACATCTCAGGATCGAATGACACCATGTTTGATGTGATTCACATCCTGGTCCTGTGGCCTCATGTACAAAGCTTGCGTACGCACAAAAAAGTGGCGTACGTCCTTTTCCACGCTCACGTTCAGATGTATCAAACGTGAAACAATCGTAGAAATGTGCGTGCCCCACGCCAGCTTCATAGCTGTCGTACACACGTTTCTACAGCTGTTGTTGCTTTGGCGACACCTAGAGGTGAAGCTGAGAAACTGTTGATAATGTGAAAACAAGTATTCATCAGAGTGATGTGCACATCAGAGACACACTGATGAACAATAACACACCCACATGTTTGCAGTTATATAGGTGGATATAAAAGCATGTGTAATGTGATGAAGAAAATGATATTAACAAAGGCAGCGTTAGCGTTGTTAGAGGACCCTGCAAACGTGAGCGATTTAAGGAACGCGAGGATTTACTGGCAAACCATGATAATTGGCTCACGAGTCGATTTCAGTTACCGAGGCCAGTGTTACTGGAGCTGTGTGCAGAGCTGCGGCCGGCCCGAGAGCGCAACGGGGGCCGGCGAGTAGCTCGGGGTTGTGCTGACTATACGCTGGTTCCTGGAAACAGGAGCGGGAGCTGTTTATCTAAGTAGGAAACATTTTTATTCCATCAATGTTCAAATCATATGTGATGCACAAATGCAGCTAACTAACATCGTGGCAAGGTGGCCTGGTTCAACGCACGCCTCATTATGACTGACAGCATGGCTGGGAACAGGCTGGAGGCTGCACGGTGCGATGGGTGGCTTCTGTTTGTTTAATTGTCCCGTATGTAACACTGGTTTACATACGGGACAATTAAATGAATAAACTCTTTACTCACCCAGAAGCCGTGCCAGTGTGCCAAAGCATATTTGGGCATGTGGCATTCAAATATCATGTTTTTGGTTTTCTTTATTTCTTTATTTTCCACTTTCTAACAAGCCCCTGATTGTCTCCCTGTGTTCAGTATTCCTGTCAGTAAAAGCGGACGTAAAAGGTCGCCGCAGCGCCACACCTGTCCACACCTGCCCACACCTGTGTGTGCGCTGCTCGGATCCCACGGCATTTCCAGCCTCACACACACGCTCCCACTCACGTCTTTTTTTGGTCATATTTATCCCTGTTGACAGGAACCAAACAGAACTCCACTTCATTCACTAAAATCTTCAGCTCAGACTCTGTGAAATTTATTTTCTTTCATCTGATCGGACAAACAGGTGAATCTCAGGTCCGGGGCCTATTTAAATAAATTTGCATATGTAAATAGGGGCGTGGACAGGGAGGAGGTGCATGTGCGCTGAATTCCACGTTGATTGGGATGTACAAAAGAAACGTGCTTGGATCCATGCGTACGCACACTTTGATACATCTGAATATTTTTGTGCGTACGACAGTTTCCGGGTTCTGGCGTACGCCAAGTTTTAGTAGGAAATCCACGCAAGTATTCGTACATGAGGCCCCTGGTCTCTGAGACGTCCCCGCAGACTGTCTAAAACCTGGACGTAGTCTCTGTGACGTCCCCACAGACTGTCTAAAACCTGGACGTAGTCTCTGTGACGTCCCCACAGACTGTCTAAAACCTGGACGTAGTCTCTGTGACGTCCCCGCAGACTGTCTAAAACCTGGACGTAGTCTCTGAGACGTCCCCGCAGACTGTCTAAAACCTGGACGTAGTCTCTGTGACGTCCCCGCAGACTGTCTAAAACCTGGACGTAGTCTCTGTGACATCCCCACAGACTGTCTAAAACCTGGACGTAGTCTCTGAGACGTCCCCGCAGACTGTCTAAAACCTGGACGTAGTCTCTGTGGCGTCCCCGCAGACTGTCCAAAACCTGGACGTAGTCTCTGTGACGTCCCCGCAGACTGTCTAAAACCTGGACGTAGTCTCTGTGACGTCCCCGCAGACTGTCTAAAACCTGGACGTAGTCTCTGTGGCGTCCCCGCAGACTGTCTAAAACCTGGACGTAGTCTCTGAGACGTCCCCGCAGACTGTCTAAAACCTGGACGTAGTCTCTGAGACGTCCCCGCAGACTGTCTAAAACCAGTCCTGGACTTGATCCTGAGACGTTGAGGTGTGGACTCAGGTGTGGAAACTGAAGCTGTAAAATCATGGCTGCTCCCTGTGATAAGACAGTTGGCGTGTGTCCATGTCCAAAGTCCACCTGGTGTGATGAGGTGAGTCTTTGGACTTGAAGACAAGAGAGCGTCCCTGCAGGGATCTGTCAGTCGACAGTTAATCGAGTTTGATCTAATTAGAACAGCTGCGAGTTCTGATGAAGTCTGCTGGTTGTAACGAGGACAGGTCGACGCTGAGTCGTGTCTTTTGAGTCAGTTTGTTTGTTCGTGTTTTCAAGTCAACACGCAGCCGTCAAATGAGGCTCGACTGTGTGAGGACGGACACGAGATGACCCAACAGCCACCTGCAAACACCTGCAAACACCTGCAAACACCTGTAATCACCTGCAAACACCTGCAAACACATGTAATCACCTGCAAACACCTGCAAACACCTGCAAACACCTGCAAACACATGTAATCACCTGCAAACACATGTAATCACCTGCAAACACCTGCAAACACCTGCAAACACCTGCAAACACATGTAATCACCTGCAAACACATGTAATCACCTGCAAACACCTGCAAACACCTGCAAACACATGTAATCACCTGCAAACACATGTAATCACCTGCAAACACATGTAATCACCTGCAAACACCTGCAAACACCTGCAAACACATGTAATCACCTGCAAACACATGTAATCACCTGCAAACACCTGCAAACACCTGCAAACACATGTAATCACCTGCAAACACATGTAATCACCTGCAACACCTGCAAACCTGCAAACACCTGTAATCACCTGCAAACACATGTAATCACCTGCAAACACCTGCAAACACCTGCAAACACATGTAATCACCTGCAAACACCTGTAATCACCTGCAAACACCTGTAATCACCTGCAAACACCTGCAAACACCTGCAAACACATGTAATCACCTGCAAACACCTGCAAACACCTGCAAACACATGTAATCACCTGCAAACACATGTAATCACCTGCAAACACATGTAATCACCTGCAAACACATGTAATCACCTGCAAACACCTGCAAACACCTGCAAACACATGTAATCACCTGCAAACACATGTAATCACCTGCAAACACCTGCAAACACCTGCAAACACCTGTAATCACCTGCAAACACCTGTAATCACCTGCAAACACCTGCAAACACCTGCAAACACCTGTAATCACCTGCAAACACCTGCAAACGCCTGCAAACACATGTAATCACCTGCAAACACCTGCAAACACCTGCAATCACCTGTAATCACCTGCAAACACCTGCAAACACCTGCAAACACCTGTAATCACCTGCAAACACCTGAGCACTGTGGGACTGTTTCAGAGTGTAATCCCATCTGTTAGTTATGTTCTTTCTAGTAGCCTTTAGCTCCATGAGTTCTGTTAGCTTCCTTCCTTCACGTCCTCTTCACTCTCTTCTCCTCTGCCATTATGTTCATAGCGGCTGCTGACTGCTGGGCCTGTAAACTTCTTCTTCTTCTTCTTCTTCTTCTTCTTCTTCTTGATGGTCCAAATCTCCTGTGATACAAACATTAACATTCCCCCACTGCTCTGAGCTCACAGTCTGGGCAGCACGGCTAACAAACTGAGCTAACATGAGCTAACAGCAGCTACAGCTGTCAGCTGTTCACTTCTCCTCTCTGAGCTCGTCGTGTCTCCAAACATCATCTCGTTGTTCACACCGACCCGTGCTAACGTGTTTGCTGCTAAAACATCAATCCAGCTTTGAACCCTCTGCAGCTGTCCTCCTGCCCTGAAGGGGGCAGTCCAGGAGTCCTGATGCATCAGGTGGAGGTGGAGGTGGGTCAGCTGGGTTTAAGCTGCAGTCATCCTAATCACAGACAATCCTCTCAGCCTCCTCTGTGTCCAAGACCAGACGGAGGTCTGCTCAAAGGAACGGCAGACTCTGCTTTCATTCATAGCTGATCACAGGTGAGTGTTCCACCTGAGGAGATCTCCTGCTGTGCGGCGCTGTCCGAGGTGCTTTGTTGCTCAACATGAGGCGCTTTTACGTCCTCGAGAGGTCGCGGCGTTTAAAGTCACGTGCTCACGTTCTTTTGTATCGTCCCCCCCACCCCCCCAGAGTCTTGCTACAGTCCAGAGCGTTGTTCGTGCAGCGCTTGGTCTCAGTATCCTGATACGCGTCACGCTCTGCGCTCACGCTCGGGTGTAACGAGGTGAAATGTTTGAAAAGCTGCAGTCGTGGCTCCAAACAGGAGCGTGGAGGTGCTTTGAGAGGCGCCGCGTGAAACGCTCTGAAACAAGAAGTCGGACTCGGACACGAGATAAACCGAGCGAGGACACAGCTCACGGTGTTTGTTCAGTTCAGTGTTTGAAATCAGAAACGTTCACTGTGACACCGTCCTGATTTGGTCCCTGTTTGTATCCGTCAGATCTGATTGGCCTTCGCAGTGTGACGTCACATCAGGTTGAGTTTCTCCAAAAGTTGTTTGAGCGTCTCGGCCCAAACAGAAAACTGATGAGTGCAGCGTCTGAATCGCTCTGTCGTGATGCCGTCACGTACTGGACGTCTGATTCTGCTGCAGGTGACGTTTGGACCTTTGAGTTTCATGTTTTGTGTCCGTTCACTTTCTGCTCCATCGCTTTGTTTATTCATCACATTTAGCCGCCGGGTGGGAACTCTCTCGCTCGCGGCGGGTTGGACCGCCGAGGACTTGGTCAGTTTTCTCTCCTTCAGCCGGCGTCTGTAAAAACATTGGAGGGAGATGAGAAATACCTGAGAGTCAGGGATTCAGCTGAAGCTGCAGGAGGACAGCGTGACTCCCACAGCCGTGATCGCTGAGCGTTCACAAGCTCAGGTCTAAACCTCGCTGTTTTAGAGGTCATGTGACCTCAGGCTTTTCACAGATCACGTCCAGACTCGCACGTTGGACCTGTCCTGTAGAGCTCGCCCTCTTCTTTGTGTGTTTCTACACCACTTCTGTGTTTCCTGCTGTCAGGACGCCATCTCCCTCCTCCACCCTCTGTGGACTCCACGAATCATCGAACACATGACGGAAACCCTGTGCTGGTGGAAGTGTTTGTGTGTTTGACACCAGAGCGGCTCCTTCACTTCAATCTGACAGGAAGTGAAACTGAGAGTCTGCCCTGACACTAACTAACTACGTCCAGGTTTTAGACAGTCTGCGGGGACGTCACGGAGACTACGTCCAGGTTTTAGACAGTCTGCGGGGACGTCACAGAGACTACGTCCAGGTTTTAGACAGTCTGCGGGGACGTCACGGAGACTACGTCCAGGTTTTAGACAGTCTGCGGGGACGTCACGGAGACTACGTCCAGGTTTTAGACAGTCTGCGGGGACGTCACAGAGACTACGTCCAGGTTTTAGACAGTCTGCGGGGACGTCACGGAGACTACCTCCAGGTTTTAGACAGTCTGCGGGGACGTCACAGAGACTACGTCCAGGTTTTAGACAGTCTGCATGAAGTCACGGAGACTACGTCCAGGTTTTAGACAGTCTGCGGGGACGTCACAGAGACTAAGTCCAGGTTTTAGACAGTCTGCATGAAGTCACAGAGACCACGTCCAGGTTTTAGACAGTCTGCGGGGACGTCACAAAGACTACGTCCAGGTTTTAGACAGTCTGCGGGGACGTCTCAGAGACTACGTCCAGGTTTTAGACAGTCTGTGGTCACAGAAACTACGTCCAGGTTTTAGACAGTCTGCGGGGACGTCACAAAGACTACGTCCAGGTTTTAGACAGTCTGCGGGGACGTCTCAGAGACTACGTCCAGGTTTTAGACAGTCTGTGGTCACAGAAACTACGTCCAGGTTTTAGACAGTCTGCGGTCACAGAAACTACGTCCAGGTTTTAGACAGTCTGCGGGACGTCTCAGAGACTACGTCCAGGTTTTAGACAGTCTGTGGTCACAGAAACTACGTCCAGGTTTTAGACAGTCTGTGGTCACAGAAACTACGTCCAGGTTTTAGACAGTCTGCGGGGACGTCTCAGAGACTGTCAGTGGGTCAGACGTGGTTTTCATTACTGTGTTTATGACAGGAGTAAATATTAACCCAACTCTGCAGTATCAACTTTCCACACACACACACACACACACTGACTCTCTCTCTCTTGGTATCAGCAGTCATTACAGTAATCTGATTACTTCAGACTAACGTGGAACAAGAGGAGAGTTGTTGATCGTCGTGACGATGCCGATCACCACCCGACTGGACCAGAACCAGGTCCACATGTGGTGTTAGCTGCAATGCAAAGCGTTCCCGTCCTGCATGTCCTCGCTGTTCCTGCCGGTCCGGTCCGGTTCACTGAAGTCTGTGTGTGTGTTTGTGTTGCAGCTTTCCGAGAGACAACCCTCCAGTGAAGATGAGACCATGGTCCCAGTACTAACCTCGAGAAAAGCCAGCGAACTCCCCGTCAACGAAGTAGCGTGCATCCTGCAGGTACGGCTTGTAATCTGATTACTGTAACACGGCCACATTCAGTGTCTTGGCAGACGTTACCATGTCTACGTTACCACGTTGTTCCGACAGGCCGACCTGCAGTTGGGTCTGACCCAGGAGGAGGTGAGCAGGAGGAGAGCCTACCACGGCTGGAACGAGTTCGACATCAGCGAAGAGGAGCCGCTATGGAAGAAGTACATCTCCCAGGTGAGTCGCCACGGTTACCACGAGGGCGCAGGTGACCACGTCTGCACTGCTGCTGCCCGGTCCTGCAGCTGAATGGACTTCAGGAGACGGTCCTGGCACTTGCTGGACTTTGTTTGTTCACAACAACTGAACCTCTCTCCTTGAAGTTCTCGATGATCCGATAAACGGTTGATTTGGGTGTAAATGATGCTGCACGTTTCCTTGCAGGTCACCTGAGGACGAACAATGATTTCAAGCTTCCAGTCTGTTATTCTCACTCCGTCTGCGTGACGGAGAGATCGCTCACCTGTCAGCTGGTTTTGTGGCGGGGCTGATGTGCGGTGGAAAGTTTCTTCTGGGATGAAGTTTGTTTGCACGACCTTGAGATGAATCGCAGCTCGTCTGATCAGTCCGTCTAAAAACTGAGGCAGCAGATTTTGTCAGAATTAATTTGTTTGTGTCATTCGCAAAACTTTTGGCCACGACCCAGCTCACTTTAAACTGATGATGTGTGATTTTGGAACGTTCTATCAACGCTATGGAAACACTATGTAACTGTTAAATATGATAAGGTTGTCTGAGTGTTAGTTATTGGTTGATACTTGGTTGAAGGTGACGGTGTAGAGACAGAACAGGCTGACTGTTTGTTTCCTGTGCTGTGAAACCAGTCTGACAGTCCACTGTGGACAAATGTTTGTCCTCACTCTGACAGTCCACTGTGGACAAATGTTTGTCCTCACTCTGACAGTCCACTGTGGACAAATGTTTGTCCTCACTCTGACAGTCCACTGTGGACAAATGTTTGTCCTCACCCTGACAGTCCACTGTGGACAAATGTTTGTCCTCACTCTGACAGTCCACTGTGGACAAATGTTTGTCCTCACCCTGACAGTCCACTGTGGACAAATGTTTGTCCTCACTCTGACAGTCCACTGTGGACAAATGTTTGTCCTCACTCTGACAGTCCACTGTGGACAAATGTTTGTCCTCACTCTGACAGTCCACTGTGGACAAATGTTTGTCCTCACTCTGACGGTCCACTGTGGACAAATGTGTGTCCTCACTCTGACAGTCCACTGTGGACAAATGTTTGTCCTCACTCTGACAGTCCACTGTGGACAAATGTTTGTCCTCACTTCTTCGTCTTCTCCTTCCCGGTTGTCCACGCCTGTGGTGCAAACACTAAGTATGATCCAGTTTCAGCAGAATCAGTGAAATAGTTGCTGCTGTGTGACTTTGTGCCGTAAAGCGTTACGTACTTCTTTATTGTGTTATTATCTTTGAATGTAAACATAAATTTGGTGTTCAGATGAAGAAAGTGCTGAACAAAGTGATTCTGGTGTTTTCTCTTTTTAACGCGTGCGTCGACACATTCAGTCACCTTTAATAAAAACAGTTTACGGTGCAGAAAAAAGGACAAACCAGCAGAGACGAAGACGACGCCTCAGTCTGGATCTGAACCCAGGATGCTGTGTAACGTGTTCTCATGATGATCGTATCCTGATACATGAGCAGCCAAAGGACACACTCGACTCCTGCTCAGGCAAATAATGTGACTAAATAATGGACTCTGCCTGAGGGAGCTTTGTCGCCCGTCTCTCCTGTCCATGTGAACTCTGACAAGGACAGAAAGTGCCAGAGAAAAAGAGGAAGGATGGAGGAGAGGGTGGAGGACAGGCTGGAGGAGAGGCTGGTGGAGAGGCTGGAGGAGAGGCTAAAGGAGAGGCTAAAGGAGAGGATAGAGGAGAGGATAGAGGAGAGGCTGGAGGAGAGGCTGAAGGAGAGGATAGAGGAGAGGCTTGAGGGGAGGCTTGAGGGGAGGCTTGAGGAGAGGGTGGTGGAGAGGGTGGAGGAGAGGCTGGTGGGGAGATGCTGGAGGAGATGCTGGAGGAGAGGCTGGTGGAGAGGCTGGAGGAGAGTCTGGAGGAGAGGATGGTGGAGAGGGTGGAGGAGAGGCTGGTGGGGAGATGCTGGAGGAGAGGCTGGAGGAGAGGGTGGTGGGGAGATGCTGGAGGAGAGGGTGGAGGAGAGGCTGGTGGAGAGGCTGGAGGAGAGGGTGGTGGGGAGATGCTGGAGGAGAGGCTGGTGGAGAGGCTGGTGGAGAGGGTGGAGGAGAGGCTGGTGGAGAGGCTGGAGGAGAGGGTGGTGGGGAGATGCTGGAGGAGAGGCTGGTGGAGAGGGTGGAGGAGAGGCTGGTGGAGAGGCTGGAGGAGAGGATGGTGGAGAGGGTGGTGGGGAGATGCTGGAGGAGAGGGTGGAGGAGAGGCTGGTGGAGAGGCTGGAGGAGAGGGTGGTGGGGAGATGCTGGAGGAGAGGGTGGAGGAGAGGCTGGTGGAGAGGCTGGTGGAGAGGCTGGAGGAGAGGATGGAGGAGAGGATGGTGGAGAGGGTGGAGGAGAGGCTGGTGGAGAGGCTGGAGGAGAGGGTGGTGGGGAGATGCTGGAGGAGAGGCTGGAGGAGAGGGTGGAGGAGAGGCTGGTGGAGAGGCTGGTGGAGAGGCTGGAGGAGAGGCTGGAGGAGAGGGTGGAGGAGAGGGTGGAGGAGAGGCTGGTGGAGAGGCTGGAGGAGAGGGTGGTGGGGAGATGCTGGAGGAGAGGCTGGAGGAGAGGGTGGAGGAGAGGCTGGTGGAGAGGCTGGAGGAGAGGCTGGTGGAGAGGCTGGAGGAGAGGATGGTGGAGAGGGTGGTGGGGAGATGCTGGAGGAGAGGGTGGAGGAGAGGCTGGTGGGGAGATGCTGGAGGAGAGGCTGGAGGAGATGCTGGAGGAGAGGCTGGAGGAGAGGCTGGTGGAGAGGATGGAGGAGAGGCTGGAGGAGAGGATGGAGGAGAGGCCTTTTGTGAGCAGCGACAGAACAGATAAAGTTAAATATAGAAATCCAGCAAGTGAGGACGAGCAGGAGAGGGAAGTTGTTTTTCTGATATTCAGCGTGTCATGACTGATGCACTAACTCGATCAGCTGTTACTAACGAACCAGCTCGTTACACTGACACAAAGATCCAGCAGTGACGAGTTAAAGTTTTTGCTGCCGCTTCGTTCAGTCACGTCGTTGATGTGGAAACCGGGTCATTTGGACGCCGGTGCTCAAAATAGAGCTGGACCTGTCGGCCCGCTTCACTCAATGACTCCGCCTGTTCTCCATGGATGACTGACGTCAGACACACACACACGTTTGTGCTTCTGTCTGTATGGGGACCCTCGTTAACAGATGTTCCCGTAAAGCTGAATGAATATTTTATCCTGGATCTAAACATGTAGTCTTCATTTGAAGAGAGGTCTGTGCACGAGGCTGACGCTTGATTCATCATGTTTATACATCACAGCACACACACAAGTTTGTGCTTCTATCGTAACGGGGACCCTGATTCAGAGTGCCCGGACCAAGGACCCACCTGTCAATCAAAGCGTCCACACTCTGCATAACTTTGAGCCTAAATATAACTGGAGCTAGGGTTGCAAATTTCTAGGAAATTTCAAAGTTGGAAACTTTCCATGGGAATTACCAGAAATGTATCAAATCGGATCAGATTTTATTTGTAAGTCACAAAGTCCATTTTCCTCTGAGGCTTTACAATCTGTGCAGGGAGTGACCCCCTCTGTCCTTAGACCCTCGGAGAGAGTGACACAAAAACCTTTAACAAGGAACTTAAACATAGTTGGGGAAAATATATTTTAGCATAATCTTGACTAAAACAATTCCCATTCATTTCCACAATTCCAATGGAAAGTATTCCATAAATTCTCCATCTTAACTTCCCATGGAAAGTTTCTGGAAACTTACCAGAATTTTTCGGCCTGGTTGTCGACTGACTGACGTGGGATCTTTTTTTGTCGTCCTCTCTGCAGTTCAAAGATCCTCTCATCCTGCTGCTGCTGGCGTCGGCCGTCATCAGCGTCCTCATGCACCAGTTCGATGACGCCATCAGCATCACTGTGGTACGACACACACACACACACACACACACACACACTTCTGACTTCTGTTTTTCCTGCAGTTCTTGTAAAGTTATTATTAGAAATCTCATTTGACGGCGGCGTCAGCAGCAGCAGGTTCATGCAGGAGACTCACAGCTGGTGTCGGCCCGTCAGATGTTACATCACAGCTCTGGGTCCTCGTGCGGGAAATGCTGAATAATTACACTGATAATTAACAAAGAAAATATCTCTGATATTAAAATACACAAACAAAGATAAAACATGATTTATCTGCTGCTGGAGCCAAATGATGTAAAGTTTGTTTACACAGATTTTATTACAGTATGACAAAGATATTACGATGACGAGGGAAAGAGACAGAAAAACACAAAGTCTGTAACAATCAAAGAAAGAGAAATAAATGTAACACGCAGATATAAACACGCACGACGTCATCAGCGGCGTGTTAAATGACAGGATGTGTGTTTAAGCCTGTTTGTGTGTGTGAGCATCATTAAAACGTCACGCCTTGTTTTCACATTTTATTGTTTAACTGGAGTCAAATTCCTCGTCAGTGACGACTTTGAATGTGTTAATATATTTTGATTATTGATGATCGGCTAAGAGGAAGAAAAATAAATGATTTAAAATAAAAATCAGAGAATGAAAAGACAAAGTCACGTTTAAAAAAACATTTACAACTTTAAATACTCTTATTATATTATTATGATACCGACACAGTGTCTTTCATGTGCAGTAATGTAATTTTTAAGAAGTATTTCATCAATAAGATACATATTACAAGAATAAAATCTAAAATGTCAGATATTTTTATATTTTATTTAAAAATGTAAATAAAGGAAACAATCTGTTTGTTGTTTATTGGTCGTAGATTCAGTTCTCGGAGATTTAAAGTTCAGCTTTTTAATATTTCAGCTTCTTCCTGTGTTTCTGTTTCAGGCCATCATCATCGTCGTGACAGTCGCCTTCGTCCAGGTGAGTTCACTTTCTCCACGCGTGTCCCTACCTGTTCATGCGTGAACTCTGATCAGCTGACCTGTTTGTCCTCGTGTTCAGGAGTATCGCTCCGAGAAATCTCTGGAGGAGCTCGGCAAGCTCGTGCCTCCAGAATGTCACTGGTAAGATTTAAAGATTCCTCCTCCTCCTCCTCTTCCTCCTGATCCTGTCCAGGGGCCTCATGTACGAATACTTGCGTGGATTTCCTACTAAAACTTGGCGTATGCCAGAACCCGGAAACTGTCGTACGCACAAAAAAATTCAGATGTATCAAAGTGTGCGTGCGCATGGATCCAAGCACGTTTCTTCTGTACATCCCAATCAACGTGGAATTCAGCGCACGTGCACCTCCTCCCTGTCCACGCCCCTATTTACACATGCAAATCTATTTAAATTGGCCCTGGACCTGAGATTCACCTGTTTGTCCGATCAGATGAAAGAAAATGAATTTCACAGAGTCTGAGCTGAAGATTTTAGTGAATGAAGTGGAGATTCTGTTTGGTTCCTGTCAACAGGGATAAATATGACCAAAACAAGACGTGAGTGGGAGCGTGTGTGTGAGGCTGTAAATGCCGTGGGATCCGAGCAGCGCACACACAGGTGTGGACAGGTGTGGACAGGTGTGGACAGGTGTGGCGCCATGGCTGACCTTTTACGTCCGCTTTTACTGACAGGAATACTGAACACAGGGAGACAATCAGGGGCTTGTTAGAAAGTGGAAAATAAAGAAATAAAGAAAACCAAAAACATGATATTTGAATGCCACATGCCCAAATATGCTTTGACACACTGGCACACTGGCACGGCTTCTGGGTGAGTAAAGAGTTTATTCCTTTAATTGTCCCGTATGTAAACCAGCGTTACATACGGGACAATTAAAGGAATAGAAGCCACCCATCGCACCGTGCAGCCTCCAGCCTGTTCCCAGCCATGCTGTCAGTCATAATGAGGCGTGCGTTGAACCAGGCCACCTTGCCACGATGTTAGTTAGCTGCATTTGTGCATCACATATGATTTGAACATTGATGGAATGAAAATGTTTCCTACTTAGATAAACAGCTCCCGCTCCTGTTTCCAGGAACCAGCGTATAGTCAGCACAACCCCGAGCTACTCGCCGGCCCCCGTCTCGCTCTCGGGCCGGCTGCAGCTCTGCACACAGCTCCAGTAACACTGGCCTTGGTAACTGAAATCATCTCATGAGCCAATTATCATGGTTTGCCAGTAAATCCTCACGTTCCTTAAATCGCTCACGTTTGCAGGGTCCTCTAACAACGCTAACGCTGCCTTTGTTAATATCATGTTCTTCATCACATTACGCATGCTTTCATATCCACCTATATAACTGCAAACATGTGGCTGTGTTATTGTTCATAAGTGTGTCTCTGGTGTGCACATCACTCTGATGAATACTTGTTTTCACATTATTAACAGTTTCCCAGCGTCACCTCTAGGTGTCGCCAAAGCAACAACAGCTGTAGAAACGTGTGTACGCCAGCTATGAAATTGGCGTGGGGCACGCACATTTCTACGATCGTTTCACGTTTGATACATCTGAACGTGAGCGTGGAAAAGGACGTACGCCACTTTTTTGTGCGTACGCAAGCTTTGTACATGAGGCCACAGGTCATCAGACTGGCCTGGCAGCAGATCCTTCACAGAAACACATTTTATCCAGGTGTAACCCATCAAAGCTTTTAGAGACAACACACACAAACACACACACACACACACACAGTAAACACACACACACACACACACACACACACACAGTAAACACACACACACACACACACAGTAAACACACACACACTGACAGCAGATCGTTTAAATCTTGAACAAAAATCGTCATAGTAACATGAAACACTTTGATCTTTTGTCTCACTCCGATCAGAAAATCCTTCAGACGAGCTCCAACCACGATTTGCACTTCAAATAACACACACAC
Source organism: Collichthys lucidus (assembly GCA_004119915.2). Lineage (NCBI taxonomy): Eukaryota > Metazoa > Chordata > Actinopteri > Sciaenidae > Collichthys > Collichthys lucidus. Next base: position 33,490,646 of record CM014091.1, read on the forward strand.
ACTCTCACACTCACACACACACTCACACTCACACACACACACACACACACACACACACACACTCTTCTCTCTGAGTAAGCTGAGACTTCTCGTTGTGGTTGAACAGTCGTAGCTCGGCCTCCTCTTCCTCTCTCTCGTCAGCTTCACTTTCTCGTTAACGTTGAGCGTCCTTTCTGTGATATCACAGAGGACGTCGTCTGTCTGACGTCTGTGGACGGACGGACCGGCTCAGCTGATCTTTGGCTTCGTGTCACGTGACTCTTTGTGATTCGAACTGTCTCTCTGTCTCAGTGTCAGGGAGGGAAACCTGGAGCACCTGCTGGCCAGAGAGCTCGTTCCCGGAGACACCGTCTGTCTGTCAGTGGGCGAGCGAGTCCCGGCGGACCTCCGCCTGTTTGAGGTGCACACACACACGCGCACACACACACACACACACACACACACACACACACACACACACACACACGTGTAATGCACACCGATGTTTAAACATCAGCTGCGACGTGTTTCTTTTATTTGTCCAGTGCAGAGTTACTGTGGATTTTTCCAGGAACACAGTCAGTGTTGTTCTTGGATCCACTGACGTGGAACAGACACAGAAACATAAATCCACAGCACACAGCAGGTCAGCGCGAGGCGAGCGCACAACGACTCAGCACTGTGACAATTTAAACACGCTGAGTCACACCCAAACGTTTAGTTTGTCACGAGCAGACACGCAAAATTAAACAATTAAAAAACATTTCGGCAGATTAATCTGTAGTCCACGAGCTCACATGTGTCTTCATCAGTCTCTGTGTGCTCTGGGCTCTAAAGTGTGGTCCAGGTACAGAGATCACCTGTGCAGGTAGGGGGCGTGGCCTCAGCAGCCCTGCAGTAAGCAGTGTGCTGTGTGCTGTGACTGAGGAAGAGCAGATATTCAAGTGGACCTGCAGGAAATCTGTTTCAGTCAAGATGATGATAAAATATAATTAAGTTCACTGTTAAAGGGCCGACCTTCAGTTTGGTAAATTTCCGGATCATTCCTGTGGAAAGTTTCCAACCCTAAATCAACAGTTAACAAAGTCTGGAGGGAAAAACACTTTAAAGGACAAACGTTTTTTTACAGTCTGTATCTTTGACTTATTGAACTTCATTTATCCAAGGCTGAGTTCACTGAACAGCTCCATCATGTGAAGCTGGAGCTGGAAGAGAACACACACACACACACACACGTCTACATTTAAAGTCTGTGTCTCCGTCCTCCACCCTCTCAGTCCACAGACTTGTCCGTGGATGAGTCCAGCCTGACGGGGGAGACCACGCCATGCTCCAAGTACACCTACCACCAGACAGCAACCACCAACGGGGACATCGCCTCCCGCAGCAACATCGCCTTCATGGGGACGCTGGTGCGCTGCGGCAAAGCCAAGGTACCGACTGGACCTGGAACCGGACGCAGACAAACTCAGCCTGGACATAAAACTAACCTCATGTAACACACGCGTGTTCTGTTTGTGTGGCGTTCCTCAGGGCATCGTCATAGGAACCGGTGAGAACTCGGAGTTCGGGGAGGTGTTCAAGATGATGCAAGCAGAGGAGGTACGTTCACTGAAACAACACCACAGCGTTTAATGAACGCTTCACACTGCCGACACCTGCAGCCGCTCAGTCTGCGTGGAGGACAGGTGGAGGGACAGGTGGAGGACAGGTGGAGGGACAGGTGAAGGGACAGGTGGAGGGACAGGTGGAGGACAGGTGGAGGACAGGTGGAGGGACAGGTGGAGGACAGGTGAAGGACAGGTGGAGGACAGGTGGAGGACAGGTGAAGGACAGGTGAAGGACAGGTGGAGGACAGGTGGAGGCTAAATACAGTTTAACCTCTAATAAATTAATAATCATTTCTTTGTGCCGACAGTAAACATTCAGAATAAAAGTATTTCCTGACATGTTGAGGTGTGTTAGTCTGTTTGTTGTGTGTGTGTGTGTGTGTGTGTGTGTGTGTGTTAGTGTGTTCATCACACTCTTGAAGTTGTTGAAGTCTTTCCTTGGCTGAGTCATGACTCAGCGTCTCCGTTAAAACAAGTGCAGCATTGTTCCACAGCCAGGTCGTGATAGGACGAGAGTAATCTGATTACTGACCTGCTGGGTTAGAGTAACCGCAGAGACAGAAACACACCTGGCTGCATGTGTGTAAATGTGACGTTCATGAATTCATACTGGAAATAAAATCCAAACTTTCTGAATAATTCAGTTTGATTTCATGAAGGCGCAGAACACTCAGAGGTCAGAGGTCAGGCTGCAGGTCAGATATATTATGATAGAACGACGACGTCAAAGTAAAGGTGCAGTGTGTGGAGCTGCTCAGTTTGTCTGCTCTGGGCCACCGTACAAACACCTCGCACTGCAGAATCTATAAAGATTATTGTTTTCATACCCGAATATTAGATTCAATGTTTGTCTTATTCTGAAAATAAATCTCACACACAGCACCTTAAAGAAACTTTATTTATAAACACGGAGCTGCACAGAAACAAGAATCACAGATTCAGATAAATCATCTTCTATTAACCTTAAATTAAAAATATTCCCAAACTCGTTAAATTGAAAAATAATGAATAAATAAATATACTTTGTGTTGTAACTGTGTGTGTGTGTGTGTGTGTGTGTGTGTGTGTGTGTGTGTGTGTCCTTCAGGCTCCTAAGACTCCGCTGCAGAAGAGCATGGACCTGCTGGGGAAGCAGCTCTCTCTCTACTCATTCGGCATCATCGGTTTGACTCTTTTGCTTTTTTCAGTCACTCGTCAGAGGACAGCGTCCGTCCTCCACGTCCTCTCACGTGTGTGTGTGTGTCTGTGTGTGTGTGTGTGTTTCAGGGGTCATCATGCTCGTGGGCTGGATGCAGGGGAAAGGAGTCATGGACATGTTCACCATCGGCGTGAGGTATGTCACCTCCTCTATCACAGCACACCTGACCTTTGTCATGGTCACATGGTTTATCCAGCAGCGGTTATTGATCAGTGATCGTCTCTCTCGTCCTTCAGCCTGGCGGTAGCTGCCATCCCAGAGGGTTTACCCATCGTGGTGACGGTGACGCTGGCGTTGGGTGTGATGCGCATGGTGAAGAAAAGAGCCATCGTCAAAAAGCTTCCCATCGTAGAAACACTGGGTGAGTTTCTGCACAGACTGTCTAAAACCTGGACGTAGTCTCTGTGACGTCCCCGCAGACTGTCTAAAACCTGGACGTAGTCTCCGTGACGTCCCCGCAGACTGTCTAAAACCTGGACGTAGTCTCTGTGACGTCCCCGCAGACTGTCTAAAACCTGGACGTAGTCTCCGTGACGTCCCCACAGACTGTCTAAAACCTGGACGTAGTCTCCGTGACGTCCCCACAGACTGTCTAAAACCTGGACGTAGTCTCTGTGACGTCCCCGCAGACTGTCTAAAACCTGGACGTAGTCTCTGTGACGTCCCCGCAGACTGTCTAAAACCTGGACGTAGTCTCTGTGACGTTTTCACAGACTGTCTAAAACCTGGACGTAGTCTCCGTGACGTCCCCGCAGACTGTCTAAAACCTGGACGTAGTCTCCGTGACGTCCCCGCAGACTGTCTAAAACCTGGACGTAGTCTCTGTGACGTCCCCGCAGACTGTCTAAAACCTGGACGTAGTCTCTGTGACGTCCCCGCAGACTGTCTAAAACCTGGACGTAGTCTCTGTGACGTCCCTGCAGACTGTTTAAACCTGGACGTAGTCTCTGTGACGTCCCCGCAGACTGTCTAAAACCTGGACGTAGTCTCTGTGACGTCCCCGCAGACTGTCTAAAACCTGGACGTAGTCTTCATGACATCCCCGCAGACTGTCTAAAACCTGAGTGTGTGTGTGTTTTTCTCCGTCAGGCTGCTGTAACGTGATCTGTTCAGACAAGACGGGAACTCTGACCAAGAACGAGATGACCGTCACTCAGCTGTTCACGTCAGACGGACTGCACGCTGAGGTCTGAACCCCCGACACCACCCACACCTCCACCACACCCAGTCACTCATCATCAGGTTCATTTCTAAAGAATTAGACGACTCACGATACAAACGAGGAGAGACAGTCCGGCGTGCGCCCGCTGAGGTTTGTGGTTGTGATGAGACGGTTGCTGTGATGTGTGAGTCGATGGTTCAGAGAACAGAGCGACCCACTTCCTTCATCCTGAAGTCCCAGCAGCCGTCCTGGAGAAATGGGTCAGGTGACGGAGGACCAGCAGACCTCGTCTGGTTTTAGCTCGACAGCTCATTAACTGATAACGTGACATCAGGAGATTGTGTCAAAGTCAGAGAAGGTGGCAGTGAACATTAGGGATGTAACGATACGCTCAACTCACGACTCGATTCGAGTCGCGATTTTTTGTTCACGATTTTTTCTAAATCAAAATGAGCTACAGACAAAAAAAATTTATTTGTAGGAAAAAAATCTTTCTTTACAGAAACTCAAGCAGCTGATCTGACCATTCCTTTCAGCCTGAAGTATGAGCTAACTGAAAATAAAAACAATTAAGATGATAGCTCATTAATCCTTTAATGAGAGTCCACGGCCCCGGGAAACGGCGAGGTCCTGTAAACGCAGAGGTCCCACGAGGGGATCCTCCCGCACTGTGCGGCTGTCACCCGAGTTTAGTCCCCCGTGCAGACGGAGAAGTTGCGGTGATTGTTTAAAATTGCAACACCGCCCTGAATTCACAGGGATTCACTGAATAAAACAACATATCCTACTTTCTGTGAGTCGTCACACATTTGTACCGGTTTTTAATCGTGTCACGATGCATCGTTACATCTCTGGTGAACATACGTGTCACATGTTCTGATCAGCTGACTGATTTGTCCGTTCAGCTGTGGGTTGTTGTTTACCCCTGTCGTCGTCTTGCAGGTGACCGGCGTCGGCTACAACGGAGCGGGTGAAGTCTTACTGGACGGAGAAGTCATCCACGGCTTCTCCTGCCCGTCCATCAGCAAGATCGTGGAGGTGGGTGGACACATTAATGAATACAACTTTATTTGATGCATCGTGGACGATTATTAAGTGTGTGTGTGTGTGTGTGTGTGTCCGTGTCAGGTCGGCTGTGTGTGTAACGACTCAGTCATCAGGAATCACACTCTGCTGGGACGACCGACGGAGGGAGCGCTCATCGCCCTCGCCATGAAGGTAACACCCCACAGACTGTCTAAAACCTGGACGTAGTCTCTGTGACGTCCACACAGACTGTCTAAAACCTGGACGTAGTCTCTGTGACGTCCCCGCAGACTGTCTAAAACCTGGACGTAGTCTCTGTGACGTCCCGGGAGACTGTCTAAAACCTGGACGTAGTCTCTGTGACGTCCACACAGACTGTCTAAAACCTGGACGTAGTCTCTGTGACGTCCACACAGACTGTCTAAAACCTGGACGTAGTCTCTGTGACGTCCCCGCAGACTGTCTAAAACCTGGACGTAGTCTCTGTGACGTCCCCGCAGACTGTCTAAAACCTGGACGTAGTCTCTGTGACGTCCCCGCAGACTGTCTAAAACCTGGACGTAGTCTCTGTGACGTCCCCGCAGACTGTCTAAAACCTGGACGTAGTCTCTGTGACGTCCCCGCAGACTGTCTAAAACCTGGACGTAGTCTCTGTGACGTCCCCGCAGACTGTCTAAAACCTGGACGTAGTCTCCGTGACGTCCCCGGAGACTGTCTAAAACCTGGACGTCCCCACAGACTGTCTAAAACCTGGACGTAGTCTCCGTGACGTCCCCGCAGACTGTCTAAAACCTGGACGTAGTCTCTGAGAGTCTGTCCTTGTGTCTTCCAGATGGGTCTGGAGAGTCTTCAGCAGGAGTACGTCCGTCTGGAGGAACATCCGTTCACCTCGGAGCAGAAGTGGATGGCTGTCCGCTGCGTTCACCGCACGCTCCAGGTTCAAGAACTCTTAAAACTGTTTTTATCACAGACTGATCATGAATAATCATCGTTTAATAATTATAGTAAGTTCTGTTGTGTTCAGGATCTCAAACCACTTGAACTAACTCAAAACATGTTCCTAGAAAGTTTGTGAGTTTGAGGTGTGGAAATCAAGGCCTTGAAAGTTTTTAGAAATAGACATGAATAGGCCTGGAAAGTGCTTGAATTTGAGGGACTAGGGCCTGGACAGTCCTTGTATTTGATGTTTAGATGTTTAGTGGAGATGAGGCGTTCAAACACCTCTCGTTCTCGTCGTCAGGACAAACCTGGAGTTTTCTTCATGAAGGGAGCGTACGAGCAGGTGATCCGACACTGCAGCTCCTACAGCAGCCGAGGCAGCGCGCTGTCACTCAACCACCAGCAGAGGGAGCTGTACCAGCAGCAGATCAGCTACATGGGCAGCGCCGGGCTCAGAGGTAAGCGCTCTCAGCACGATACGATTCTGACTCGGCTCGGTACGATGCTGACTCGGCTCGGTACGATGCTGACTCGGCTCGGTACGATGCTGACTCGGCTCGGTACGATGCTGACTCGGCTCGGTACGATGCTGACTCTGCACGATACGATGCTGACTCGGCTCGGTACGATGCTGACTCGGCACGGTACGATGCTGACTCTGCACGGTACGATGCTGACTCGGCTCGGTACGATGCTGACTCGGCTCGGTACGATGCTGACTCGGCTCGGTACGATGCTGACTCGGCACGGTACGTAGCTGACTCGGCTCGGTACGATGCTGACTCGGCACGGTACGGTGCTGACTCGGCACGGTACGGTGCTGACTCGGCTCGGTACGGTGCTGACTCGGCTCGGTACGGTGCTGACTCGGCTCGGTACGATGCTGACTCGGCACGGTACAATGCTGACTCGGCACGGTACGATGCTGACTCGGCTCGGTACGATGCTGACTCGGCTCGGTACGATGCTGACTCGGCTCGGTACGATGCTGACTCGGCACGGTACGTAGCTGACTCGGCTCGGTACGATGCTGACTCGGCACGGTACGGTGCTGACTCGGCACGGTACGGTGCTGACTCGGCTCGGTACGGTGCTGACTCGGCTCGGTACGGTGCTGACTCGGCTCGGTACGATGCTGACTCGGCACGGTACAATGCTGACTCGGCACGGTACGATGCTGACTCGGCTCGGTACGATGCTGACTCTGCACGGTACGATGCTGACTCGGCTCGGTACGATGCTGACTCGGCTCGGTACGATGCTGACTCGGCTCGGTACGATGCTGACTCGGCAGGTTTTGGGTTCATAATATTTAATATTATCTGATAAAACTGATTAAAGAACACAGGTGAGTCCACGCGAGCTCTTTGTCTGACTTAACTCTGTAACAGTGACCTCTAGAGGTTTAGCAGGTGCTACTGCAGTCCAGGTTCAGGACATGAAGCCTGAAGCCGCCAGGACGAAGACACTGAACCTTCATGACGTTTCATTTAGTTATCAAGAAGCTCAGTCCGTCATGTCGGCCCTGTCCTCGGCGTGCCTGGCTTCATGTCAGCCGTGTAACCTGTCCTCTGTCAACGTGTCTGTCTCTGCAGTCCTGGCCTTTGCGTCCGGTTCTGAGATGGGGAACCTGACCTTCCTGGGTCTGGTGGGCATGATCGACCCGCCGAGGTCGGGGGTCAGAGAAGCCGTGGGGATCCTCATCAGCTCCGGCGTCGCCATCAAGATGATCACCGGAGACTCTCAGGAGACCGCCGTGTCCATAGGTCAGCACCGTTAGATCAGTGAGGCTCTGGACATGAAGTCCAAACTCTGTCTGTAACCGCCTGTCTGTCTGTCTGTCTGTAACCGCCTGTCTGTCTGTCTGTCTGTCTGTCTGTCTGTCTGTCTGTCTGTCTGTGTGTCTGTCTGTCTGCAGCCAGCCGTCTGGGTCTGTACTCTAAAGGCAGCCAGTGTCTGTCCGGAGACGAGGTGGATCAGCTCGACCTGCAGCAGCTTTCACACATCGTGCCCAGAGTGAGAACAACACACACACACACACACACACACACACACACACACACACACACACACACACACACTGTACGTGCTGACCTTTGGCCCCGTGACGTCACACAGATTAGTGACGTGTTCTTCTTCTTCTGTCTCCACAGATATCCGTGTTCTACAGAGCGAGTCCACGACACAAGCTGAAGATCGTCAAGGTGAGCAGGGCGAGCCTTCAGCGATCCTGGGATTCAACCCGGCAACCTGCGGGCCACAAACTGAGCTAACAGCAGCTACAGAGACCACCTGACTCGTTTGTTGTCTCTCTGCAGTCTCTGCAGAAATCGGCGCCGTGGTGGCCATGACAGGTGACGGGTCGAGACGTGCTGTGAACGACGCCGTGGCTCTGAAGGCCGCCGACATCGGCGTGGCGATGGGCCAGACGGGCACCGACGTCTGCAAGGAGGCAGCCGACATGATCCTGGTGGACGACGACTTCCAGACCATCATGTGAGTGGACGGCGTGGACGGCGTGGACGGTGACGACCACGCAGTCACAGTTTTAAACTCTGACTTGTTCTGTGCTTCCAGGTCGGCCATCGAGGAAGGAAAAGGAATTTAAACAACATTAAAAACTTTGTCCGCTTCCATGAGCGAGACGTGAGTGAAAAACACTAATTATTATTATTAATTTTCTGAATTAATGAATCGGGTCTGTCCTCTGATCATGTGACTCTTCCTCCCCCTGCTGCTCCTCAGGAGCATTGCAGCTCTGACGCTCATCTCCTTGGCAACGCTGATGAACTTCCCCAACCCGCTGAACGCCATGCAGATCCTGTGGATCAACATCATCATGGACGGACCTCCTGCTCAGAGGTACAGCAGCTGCAGCAGTTTACTCAGTTAGACACAATGTGCAGGAGACGTGTGTGTGTGTGTGTGTGTCAGGAGTGTGTGTGGGTGTGACGTAGCGTTGTGTGTTTTGTGCTCAGTTTGGGGGTGGAGCCTGTGGACCGGGACGTGATCAGGAAGCCTCCTCGTAACGTCAGAGACAGCATCATCACTCGCAGCCTGCTCGTCAAAGTCCTCGTGTCGGCGCTCATCATCGTCTGCGGGACGCTGTTTGTCTTCTGGAGAGAGGTGAGGAAGGTGGAGGCGGCTGCAGGTGGAGGCGGCTGCAGGTGGAGGCGGCTGCAGGTGGAGGCGGCTGATGAACGTGTTTGAAAGCAGCGTCAGTCTGCTCTGTTCCTTTTGTTATTTACATATTTTCACTTATTATTTATTTTAAATTTGAATAATCATCAATAAAACAGACGAAGGTGAAACAAACCGTCTGAACCGAATCTAAAGTTTTATGTCTTTGAGCTAACAAAGATTAACAAGCTCTTAAAGAAGATCGTCTGATTGGATGGTCGGGTCAGGTGCTGCTCCAATCAGGAAGCTCCGTGTCTCTGAGGAATGATGAAGTCAGCGACCACAAACCATGAACCAGATTTACAGCAGATTGCAACTTCCTGCACAATCTTTAAAACTGACAAGAGACACAAACAATATGAAAAAATAAAGAAATGTTAAAATGTTAAAATAATAAATAAAGTTTGGTAAGTTCAGGACGGATGTTGAATGTTTGTTTTTGTGTTTCAGTTGCAGGACAACGTGATAACTCCTCGAGACACCACCATGACCTTCACCTGCTTCGTCTTCTTTGACATGTTCAACGCTCTGAGCTCTCGCTCACAGGTAACACACCTGAACACACGTGAGCGCACACCTGAACACACACACCTGAACACACACCTGAACTCACACCTGAACACACACCTGAACACACACCTGAACACACGTGAACACACGTGAACGCACACCTGAACGCACACCTGAACGCACACCTGAACGCACACCTGAACACACACCTGAACACACACCTGAACACACACCTGAACACACCTGAACACACACCTGAACACACACCTGAACACACACCTGAACACATGTGAACACACACCTGAACACACACCTGAACACACATGTGAAGACACACTTGAACACACACCTGAACACACACGTGAAGACACACTTGAACACACACCTGAACACGTGAACACACCTAAACATACACCTGAACACACACGTGAACACACACCTGAACACATGTGAAGACACACTTGAACACACACCTGAACACACATGTGAAGACACACTTGAACACACACCTGAACACACACGTGAACACACACCTGAACACACACCTGAACACACACGTAAAGACACACTTGAACACACACCTGAACACACACTTGAACACACTCCTGAACACACACCTGAACACACACCTTAACGCACACCTTAACGCACACCTGAACACACACCTGAACACACACCTTAACGCACACCTTAACACACACCTGAACACACACCTGAACACACACCTGAACACACTCCTGAACACACACCTGAACACACACCTGAACACACACCTGAACGCACACCTTAACGCACACTTGAACACACACTTGAACACACACTTGAACACACACCTGAACACACCTGAACACACACTTGAACACACACCTTAACGCACACCTGAACACACACCTGAACACACTCCTGAACACACACCTGAACACACACCTGAACACACTCCTGAACACACACCTGAACACACACCTGAACACACACCTTAACGCACACCTGAACACACACTTGAACACACACTTGAACACACACTTGAACACACACTTGAACACACACCTGAACACACCTGAACACACACTTGAACACACACCTTAACGCACACCTGAACACACACCTGAACACACACCTGAACACACTCCTGAACACACTCCTGAACACACACCTGAACGCAGACGTGAACACACGTGAACACACACGTGAACACACACGTGAACACACTCCTGAACACACACCTGAACACACACGTGAACACACACCTGAACACACATGTGAACACACACTTGAACACACACTTGAACACACACCTGAACACACACCTGAACACACACCTGAACGCACTCCTGAACACACACCTGAACACACACCTGAACACACACCTGAACACACACGTGAACACACACCTGAACACACACCAGAACACACACCTGAACACACACGTGAACACACTCCTGAACACACACGTGAACACACACTTGAACACACACGTGAACACACTCGTGAACACACTCCTGAACACACACGTGAACACACCTGCACACACACCTGAACACACACTTGAACACACACCTGTTCCTGTCTTCAGAGTGTGAACTTGTCCTCACACTGATGTCTGTCCTCCTCAGACCCGGATGGTCCATGAGATGGGTCTGTGCAGTAACAGGACGTTCTGTTACGCCGTGCTGGCGTCCATCATGGGTCAGCTCCTCGTCATCTACTTCCCTCCTCTACAGAACATCTTCCAGACGGAGAGCCTGAGCATTCTGGGTAAGAGCGAGCGATGGCGAGTTCTGAACGGTTCTGTGGGACCTGAAGCGAGCTCACCTGTTTGTGGCGCCAGGTGTGTTGTAATGTCTTCAATGTATCCTTCCTCCTGCAGACCTGCTGTTCCTCGTGACGCTCACCTCCTCGGTGTGCGTGGTGTCCGAGGCCATCAAGACGGTGGAGCGGTGGAGGGGGGTCGAGAAGAGCCCGCCCACCGACAGCTTCCACGAGGTATGACACGCCCCCAGCTTCCCCGACGCTGTCCCGGCCCGACGGAGGAAGACGAGGAGGACGATGGTGATGGAGGTGTGATGGGTTTTTTAGGATCTCACGATGGCACTGACTATTTAGGACTGCAAGGACTTGTGGGACTTTTCTGTGAGCTCCTCAGGAGGGAGGAGAACCTCTGGTCTGGGACTGGAGGAGGCTCCCGGCCTCGGACGGGGACGGAGGGAGGCGAGGCGCGTACTGGACTTTGATTAAACCGGGAGGACGAGCCGTGACCCCGCGCTGTGAGCTTGGACCTCGATCCACAGCGGCCGCTGGTTGTAGATTTTTTGTAGCTTGGGGGGGAACCGACCACGGCGTGAAGCGGCTCCGGTTCGAGTTTTTTACTCTGTCGTTTAGAAGGTGTTGACCACTGCTCAGCTCGCTCTTCACGGTCGGATGCGGTAACTTGTTTTGATTCCTCTGTAGGCGAATCCCAGCGAGAGGTGACGGAGCGCGGCGGCTTCTTTAGACGTTTAAACTTAAAGCTTTAACCGTGTTTGTGGAAGTCTGTCGACAGTTTAAAATCAAGATAAAATGTTTGATTCATATGAAGTTCAGTTTTCAATTAAAGTTTCTCAGAGTAATTTTTCTTTTCTTTCTTTCATTGATTTTTAGCGTTGGCGTCCGTAGACTTCCATCCGCTTTAAACCATCGTCCACGTTGGCGTCGACTCAGAAACACTAAAACCGTTTTTTGGCTCGTTTGAAGTTCAACACTAATTATCTCTCCCGTAAACAAATCAACGCTAATTAACTCAATACACTCTAATGAAGTTAAATTTGTACGTCCACACACGCGGCCACACTCGAGCCTGATTATTTACTGTATGATAACGTTATAATAATGTTTCTATAACGTTATCTCCGGTTATTCTAACGTTATAAGGTTTTTATCCGTTATCAGGTTATTCTAACGTTATTCCGAACAGGAGGGTACCGTTCTTCCTTCCTGTCGTATTGAACACTCGTCACCTTGTTGTACATACACCCACGTCTCCTCCAGCGTTCCCTTAACGTTGTGGATACGTTCTGTTGCTTCAGGATTCAGACTCTTTGTTTCGTAGCGACGCTCTCTCATCCCGTGCCTTAGAGGAGTCATCGATGATCCGAGTCATCGCCGCGTCGAAGGAAACGCGCCCGGATATTAACGTCATTGTTTTTCTACTTCATGTTGATTTCTCTCGCTCCTTCAATCACCGTTTCACCTTTGGTCGTGGTGCTTTCTGGGAAATGTAGTTCATTTGGCTACCATGTTTTCTAAAAAAAAAAAAAAGGCGCGTCGTTGTCGCGTGTAACGTAGAGTAATAACTTCATCTCCTGTGAACACTTCAGCTTTCTTTACTCCAGGAGAACATTAAAGAAATCTTATTTTGAAGCTTTCCACTCCTTCCTGTTTGGTGACATTTAGACACTTTACAGCTCGATGTTCACGGCGAGAGCAGCCAGACGAGTTTCTGTGTCCAGCTGTACTCGAGTATTTCTTCTGATCAAACAGCCAATCATCACCCAGGTCCCCAGCAGCTGATATCAGAGACTAGTCCAGCAGCAGCTGATATCAGAGACTAGTCCAGCAGCAGCTGATATCAGAGACTAGTCCAGCAGCAGCTGATATCAGAGACTAGTCCAGCAGCAGCTGATATCAGAGACTAGTCCAGCAGCAGCTGATATCAGAGACTAGTCCAGCAGCAGCTGATATCAGAGACTAGTCCAGCAGCAGCTGATATCAGAGACTAGTCCAGCAGCAGCTGATATCAGAGACTAGTCCAGCAGCTGATATCAGAGACTAGTCCAGCAGCAGCTGATATCAGAGACTAGTCCAGCAGCAGCTGATATCAGAGACTAGTCCAGCAGCTGATATCAGAGACTAGTCCAGCAGCGACTGATATCAGAGACTAGTCCAGCAGCAGCTGATATCAGTGACTAGTCCAGCAGCAGCTGATATCAGAGACTAGTCCAGCAGCGACTGATATCAGAGACTAGTCCAGCAGCAGCTGATATCAGAGACTAGTCCAGCAGCAGCTGATATCAGAGACTAGTCCAGCAGCAGCTGATATCAGAGACTAGTCCAGCAGCAGCTGATATCAGTGACTAGTCCAGCAGCGGCTGATATCAGAGACTAGTCCAGCAGCATTTACTCTTGTCCGGCGGCTTCTTGCTCGCTCACTCTCTCCTTTTTTCTTCTTAGCTTCCTCCGTCAGCGTCCTCTTCACTCTCTGCTCCTCTGCCATCATGTCCATAGAAGCTGCTGAGCCTGGTTACCTCCTCTTCTTCTTCCTGGTAGTCCATAACGCCTGTTGGTACAAACACTTAGTTCGTCAGCTTTGCGGTGAGCTCAGAGAGACCAGCAGCTAACAAACTGAGCTAACATGAGCTAACAGCAGCTAACAGACTGAGCTAACATGAACTAACAGCAGCTAACAGACTGAGCTAACATAAGCTAACAGCAGCTAACAGACTGAGCTAACATGAGCTAACAGCAGCTAACAGACTGAGGTAACATGAGCTAACAGCACCTAACAGACTGAGGTAACAGACTGAGCTAACATGAGCTAACAGCAGCTAACAGACTGAGGTAACATGAGCTAACAGCAGCTAACAGACTGAGTTAACAGACTGAGCTAACATGAGCTAACAGCAGCTAACAGACTGAGGTAACATGAGCTAACATGAGCTAACAGCAGCTAACAGACTGAGGTAACATGAGCTAACAGCAGCTAACAGACTGAGGTAACATGAGCTAACAGACTGAGCTAACAGACTGAGCTAACATGAGCTAACAGACTGAGCTAACAGACTGAGGTAACATGAGCTAACAGACTGAGCTAACATGAGCTAACAGCAGCTAACAGACTGAGCTAACATGAGCTAACAGCAGCTAACAGACTGAGCTAACATGAGCTAACAGCAGCTACAGCTGTCAGCAGTTTACTTCACTGTCCATCATAAACTCTGTAAATCACAGAGAGTTGAGGCGGAGCAGCCGGAGGACATCAGAGGGAAAACCAGAAAACATTTCCTCCATAAAATATGATCCAGTTTCACCAGAATCAGTGAAATAGTTGCTGCTGTGTGACTTAGTGCCGTAAAGCGTTACGTACTTCTCCCGACCCGGAGCCCAAAGTTACATAGTGTGAGAACAGACGTACGAATGACAGAGACACCGTTCACCTGATCACAGGTCAGAGTGGGTCACCTGATCACAGGTCAGAGTGGGTCACCTGATCACAGGTCAGAGTGGGTCACCTGATCACAGGTCAGAGTGGGTCACCTGATCACAGGTCAGAGTGGGTCACCTGATCACAGGTCAGAGTGGGTCACCTGATCACAGGTCAGTGTGGGTCACCTGATCACAGGTCAGAGTGGGTCACCTGGTCACAGGTCAGAGTGGGTCACCTGATCACAGGTCAGAGTGGATCACCTGATCACAGGTCAGAGTGGGTCACCTGATCACAGGTCAGAGTGGGTCACCTGATCACAGGTCAGTGCGGATCACCTGGTCACAGGTCAGAGTGGGTCACCTGATCACAGGTCAGAGTGGATCACCTGGTCACAGGTCAGAGTGGGTCACCTGATCACAGGTCAGAGTGGGTCACCTGGTCACAGGTCAGAGTGGGTCACCTGATCACAGGTCAGAGTGGATCACCTGATCACAGGTCAGTGTGGGTCACCTGGTCACAGGTCAGAGTGGGTCACCTGGTCACAGGTCAGAGTGGGTCACCTGATCACAGGTCAGTGTGGGTCACCTGATCACAGGTCAGTGTGGGTCACCTGGTCACAGGTCAGAGTGGGTCACCTGGTCACAGGTCAGAGTGGGTCAGCAGGAGGTCACAGACGGTAACGTCACTTGATAAAATGTCTGGACTTGGCTGGCTGCTCGTCGTCTTCAGATTTCAGGTTGTACAAACTCGTTACGGATCACGTGACCTCCATCTTGTCCTGTGTCCTCTCTCTCTTGTTTTTGATGTGATTCAGATCAGCTGATGATCATCTGAGCGGTCGTCTTCTCTCTGTGTGAACTCTGTGCACATTTTACACTGTAAAAAAAGCTTGTTCTATAAATTGTGCTTTCTGTACCTGCTGTGTGTCGGAGGACCGGTGTGACCGCTCGCAGGGTTCGTCTCTCTGGAAGCTGATTGGCTGGACGAGATCTCACACAGCTGGTCTGAGTCAACCAACGAAAAACTAATCACAAACTATTGGACAACCTTTCAGTCATTCCCGAGTTCAGATCAAATTATCAAAGATAATTAACTAATACTCATAAATCATAAATAATCAACATGAATCTGTGAATTATTACAGTAAATTAAAATGGACGTAGTCTCTGTGACGTCCCCGCAGACTGTCTAAAACCTGGACGTAGTCTCCGTGACGTCCCCACAGATTATCTAAAACCTGGACGTAGTCTCTGTGACGTCCCCACAGATTATCTAAAACCTGGACGTAGTCTCTGTGACGTCCCCACAGATTATCTAAAACCTGGACGTAGTCTCCGTGACGTCCCTGCAGACTGTCTAAAACCTGGACGTAGTCTCTGTGACGTCCCCACAGATTATCTAAAACCTGGACGTAGTCTCCGTGACGTCCCTGCAGACTGTCTAAAACCTGGACGTAGTCTCTGTGACGTCCCCGCAGACTGTCTAAAACCTGGACGTAGTCTCTGTGACGTCCCCGCAGACTGTCTAAAACCTGGACGTAGTCTCTGTGACGTCCCCACAGATTATCTAAAACCTGGACGTAGTCTCCGTGACGTCCCTGCAGACTGTCTAAAACCTGGACTTAGTCTCCGTGACGTCCCCGCAGACTGTCTAAAACCTGGACGTAGTCTCTGTGACGTCCCCGCAGACTGTCTAAAACCTGGACGTAGTCTCTGTGACGTCCCCGCAGACTGTCTAAAACCTGGACGTAGTCTCTGTGACGTCCCCGCAGACTGTCTAAAACCTGGACGTAGTCTCTGTGACGTCCCCGCAGACTGTCTAAAACCTGGACCTGGTCTCTGTGACGTCCCCGCAGACTGTCTAAAACCTGGACGTAGTCTCTGTGACGTCCCCGCAGACTGTCTAAAACCTGGACGTAGTCTTCGTGACGTCCCTGCAGACTGTCTAAAACCTGGACGTAGTCTCTGTGACGTCCCCGCAGACTGTCTAAAACCTGGACGTAGTCTCTGTGACGTCCCCGCAGACTGTCTAAAACCTGCACGTAGTCTCTGTGACGTCCCCGCAGACTGTCTAAAACCTGGACGTAGTCTCCGTGACGTCCCCGCAGACTGTCTAAAACCTGGACGTAGTCTCTGTGACCACGCCCACCTGTCAATCAAAGCGTCCACGCTCTTAACCCTGCATAACTTTCAGCCTTAATATAATGTGAACAGGTGAGTTGTATATAAATTCACCCTCAGTACAGTTGTCATGAACGGGGAAATTAGCTACAGAGACCAAAACTGTTTTTTGTACCAGGCTGTAAACATGTTTATTTCTGCTGTGAAACATGGGGACTTATGGAGACTGACTCACTGCTGGAGCCAGCCTCAGGTGGACGTTAGAGGAACTGCAGTTTTTTTTAAATGTTGTTTTAAATTTTAAACAATTTGACATAAAGAGTTTCTTCAGTTTATCAACAAACTTTTCTTTCATTTTAAACCGTTGAACACTTTGAGTTCGTCGGCTTCGATCTCCCATAATTAGCTTTTTTTTCTGTAGATTAAATTATTAATTGATTAATCTATAAAATAAAAGTCTTTGACGTCAGATAAATAACCAGAAACTTTAAATCAAATCAAACATTTAATATTTTTCCTCGAGCTTTGTGAAATCCTGTTTGTGAAGAGTCGAACCTGAGCGCCGGTCACACCTCCGACTCCCACTTTACCTTTATTTATGGTGTGTGCGGGTGTGTGTGTGTGTGGGTGTGTGTGTGTGTGTGTGCGGGTGTGTGTGTGTGTGCGGGTGTGTGTGTGTGCGGGTGTGTGTGTGGGCGGGTGTGTGTGTGGGCGGGTGTGTGTGCGGGTATGAGAATAAAATGTATATTAAAATTTTATAAATCTTTTTAGAGCTGTTCACTTTGTTTTTATTTCTAAACACACACGTTCACGCCTCAGTTCAAAACTTTATTTAAACAGATCAAAGTTACAAAAAGCTTCGTGGTGTTTGAATCATCGTCTGTCAAAGAACTGATACATGCGTGAGGAATAAAAGACGTGAACAAAACATTTAAAATCATTTAAAATCTTTACGTGTTTAAAGTACAAAGTGCTATAAAAATTCATAAGTTTATAAGTTTATAAGCGATAGCGATTTATAAACTTATGAATTATACAAACATGGAGGATTTTAATGACGTAATGTTTGATCGGTTTTTCTAAAATCCTCAAACTCAGTCTTTTTTTTTTTAAACTGGATAAAACGAGCACAGGTTGTTTTGCTGCCCCCAAGTGGCCAAAGAGTGAGTGACTGCAGCTTTAAGTGAGTCATTCATGAAGGTGTCGCGTCACCAGTGGACCGGGTCTCCTCTGCACTCCTCTTTACGAGCCAGTTCTGGGTTTTTGCACCGGTTGTTTCTCTCCTTCGCTCTGTAACGAGTTTTCACCGACACCAGGTCGCCCAGGTGGAGGTCCTCCTGCGCTCTGACGCCGCTGCTGACCTCCAGCTCAGCTTCCTCGTCATCGTCGCTCAGGAGGAAGAGCTGCTGCAGGTTTGCCGTCAGGTCGCCCAGAGGCAGCCGCCGCCGCCGCGGAGGCGTCACGGTCTTCTGATTGTCGGACGCCGGCGTCGACGCCTTCTGAGCGTGGAGCTGGTGGATGACAGCCAGCATGCTTTTATACTGCTTCACACGCGAGTGCTCATATTTCAGAAGTTGCTTCAGTTTTCCCGTCCTGATCCGGTGGACCAGATCGTGGACCAAAGTGCCCTCGTACAACCTGGACAAGATGGAAGCCTCTTACTATTGATCTGGATTCACAGTTTTATTTGTCACGTGTAGGTCAACACGGGGTTCATGTGAAACGTGGAGACTCACCGAGCGATCCGCGGTTCTTCTAACGGGCGACCCAGCAGCTGGTTCAGGTGCACGCCGTCCTTCAGGCAGCCCTGCCATTGGTTGAAGGCGTGACCGACGCTGACAGACAGCTTCTGTTTGCAGCGTCCATTCTGCATCTGCAAAGCTGTAACACACAAGAAGAAAAGTCTGTATATAAATATGTTTGAGGCCTTCAGAGAGAGAGAGGAGGAGTAAAACTACCTGGACGACTGTCGACACGTTGGACAAGCGTCCTGCGAACCAGAGACGCCGGCAACTATTTTAAAGCTCGATTGTTGCATTAATTGGTGAATAAATTTCTCGTAGGTTTGTTTGTTATTAAAAAGTAAAAATCATTAAACTTTCAGTTCAAAGGTTCTTAAATGTGATTAAATTTAAGTTTGCTTTGATTTTTAATCGTTATGAATCGAATATTTTCACATTTTGAAATGATTCATTAGAAAAGTGGCAGACTGATCTAATAAAACGGAAAATAATCCTTGTTTGATACCTGCTCTCTGTCTTAAGTCGTCTGCATTGCTCAGTCCCAGCAGCAGCGCCTTCAGCAGACTCTGGTCTGGGCAAGGCTGAGCTCTCTGCAGCCAGTAGCAGGTGACAGCCACCGGGAGGCGCAGCTGAGGCGGCAGGCGGCTCAGAGAGGCCTCGGTTACCCCAAGAGCGTCCAGTAAGACCTGCAGACGCTGGGAGGCCTCCGCCTGGATCAACGTGAAGGAGGGATAATGTTAGCACAGGACATGATGCTCATTCACTGGATGGACTGGAGGAACCCTGAAAGCCTCACCTGATCCAGTGACTCAAGTGTGAGCTGCCGAGCGACCCCCCTGACGGCAGCTTTGACCGGGATTTCTTTCAGCTGGAGGCCGTCTCTGTCACTCTCGTTCACCTCCAGCCTCCGTCCTTTGCCCAGCAGCAGCCCGTACATCACCTGGCGCAGCGGCCTGGAGGTCAGGTTAACGCTGGGCATGTCGCCGTGGTCCACGGGAACGCTGAGGTTATTCCTCTGCAACAGCAACACGTCCAGGATGTCCGAAGTCAGCCGAGCCTGCGTCAGCGGCAGCCGGGTCCAGTTTGGGACGAGACCCTTCACCTTTAGAAGAAGAAAGTTACGTTAACATATGACTGATTATTCGTTAGACGTCAGCAAACTGACCCGAAAGTTTAAAGAGAAAACATTTAACGTGTTTAATCACCCCTTCAAGTGTCGGGAATGGAGGCGCCGCCCCATGGACGAAGAATCTCTTCAGGGCGCTGGATGGGAGCTGGTACTCCTGCATGCCCAGAGACAAGCCCTGCAGCACCTCCGCCTTCTTCTTCTTGCTCAGCTCTCTCATCAGCCCCAGCGCTGCCTCCAAGGCCTTCTCGGGCTGATGGAAGTCCCTCAGCCAGCACAGCAGCCCCTCCAGCTGGCTCGGTATCCCATCGCCAGCTGGGCAGAACTGAGTCCAATCGATGGGCCTCTCCATCTTCTGCAGCTTCACGTAGTCGTTCCCAGCCAAGGCGGCGAAGGTGGACAGGAGCTGGCGCTCGAGGTTGAAAAAGATGCAGAAGCTGGAAGCGTTGTACTTCTTACAGGGGATGTAGCTCTGCGAGCCGCTCTGCTCCACCGCCTCCCACTGGAAATGAGAGATCGGCAGAAACCCCATCGGGAGGTCAAAGATGTAGAAGTCGCTGTCGTTGGAAAGCACTGGACACTGCCACTCATTGGCCAGAGCAGCGATCTCCTGGTCAGCCTCGGCGTAGCACTGAGCCATCGGGACCTGCAGACGGGCCAGCGTCTGTCTGAACATCAGCTTGGCCAGCTGTGGAAGGACGTTCTCCTTCCTGTCCTCCACCGCAGCTCGATGGGCTTTCTTGATCCGGTCCACAGCTCTTTGCATCACCGTTTCAAGCTTCTTGTCGGTGTAGTCCGAACCTCCGTCCAGCACCACAAACGGTGAAATCCCACAATCTCTGAGGGCGGCGATGAACCTCTCGATCAGCTCCTCAAACGCAGCATACTCCCCGCCGTGATTCTGGTCCAGACCTGATCAGTCAACCAGAGAAAACCCCAATCAACAAACTGAACACCACGTCACCTGAACGTGCTACAGTTCAACGCTGAGCTGGGACAGATTTATCTATGACTCACCTGCACGCCTGTGTAACGAGGTACACACCTGTGTTAAGGAGGTACACGCCTGTGTTAAGGAAGTACGCCTGTATTAAGGAGGTACACGCCTGTGTTAAGGAGGTACACACCTGTGTTAAGGAGGTACACGCCTGTGTTAAGGAGGTACACGCCTGTGTTAAGGAGGTACACGCCTGTGTTAAGGAGGTACACACCTGTGTTGAGGAGGTACGCCTGTGTTAAGGAGGTACGTGCCTGTGTTGAGGAGGTACGCCTGTGTAACGAGGTACACACCTGTGTTAAGGAGGTACGCCTGTGTTACAAAGGTACACGCCTGTGTTAAGGAGGTACGCCTGTGTTAAGGAGGTACGCCTGTGTTAAGGAGGTACGCCTGTGTTAAGGAGGTACGCCTGTGTTACAAAGGTACACGCCCGTGTTAAGGAGGTACGTGCCTGTGTTGAGGAGGTACGCCTGTGTTAAGGAGGTACGCCCGTGTTAAGGAGGTACGCGCCTGTGTTAAGGAGGTACGCGCCTGTGTTAAGGAGGTACGCCTGTGTTAAGGAGGTACGCCTGTGTTAAGGAGGTACGCCTGTGTTAAGGAGGTACGCCTGTGTTAAGGAGGTACACGCCTGTGTTAAGGAGGTACGCCTGTGTTAAGGAGGTACACGCCTGTGTTAAGGAGGTACGCCTGTGTTAAGGAGGTACGCCTGTGTTAAGGAGGTACGCCTGTGTTAAGGAGGTACGCCTGTGTTGAGGAGGTACGCCTGTGTTGAGGAGGTACGCCTGTGTTGAGGAGGTACACGCCTGTGTTAAGGAGGTACGCCTGTGTTGAGGAGGTACGCCTGTGTTGAGGAGGTACGCCTGTGTTAAGGAGGTACGCCTGTGTTAAGGAGGTACACGCCTGTGTTAAGGAGGTACGCCTGTGTTAAGGAGGTACGCCTGTGTTAAGAGGTACGCCTGTGTTAAGGAGGTACGCCTGTGTTAAGGAGGTACGCCTGTGTTAAGGAGGTACGCCTGTGTTAAGGAGGTACGCCTGTGTTAAGGAGGTACACGCCTGTGTTAAGGAGGTACGCCTGTGTTAAGAGGTACGCCTGTGTTAAGAGGTACGCCTGTGTTAAGGAGGTACACGCCTGTGTTAAGGAGGTACGCCTGTGTTAAGGAGGTACGCCTGTGTTAAGGAGGTACACGCCTGTGTTAAGGAGGTACGCCTGTGTTAAGGAGGTACGCCTGTGTTAAGGAGGTACGCGCCTGTGTTAAGGAGGTACGCCTGTGTTAAGGAGGTACACGCCTGTGTTAAGGAGGTACGCCTGTGTTAAGGAGGTACGCCTGTGTTAAGGAGGTACGCCTGTGTTAAGAGGTACGCCTGTGTTAAGGAGGTACGCCTGTGTTAAGGAGGTACGCCTGTGTTAAGGAGGTACGCCTGTGTTAAGGAGGTACGCCTGTGTTAAGGAGGTACGCCTGTGTTAAGGAGGTACGCCTGTGTTAAGGAGGTACGCCTGTGTTAAGGAGGTACGCGCCTGTGTTAAGGAGGTACGCGCCTGTGTTAAGGAGGTACGCCTGTGTTAAGGAGGTACGCCTGTGTTAAGGAGGTACACGCCTGTGTTAAGGAGGTACACGCCTGTGTTAAGGAGGTACACGCCTGTGTTAAGGAGGTACGCCTGTGTTAAGGAGGTACGCCTGTGTTAAGGAGGTACACGCCTGTGTTAAGGAGGTACGCCTGTGTTAAGGAGGTACGCCTGTGTTAAGGAGGTACACGCCTGTGTTAAGGAGGTACACGCCTGTGTTAAGGAGGTACACGCCTGTGTTAAGGAGGTACGCGTGTGTTAAGGAGGTACGCGTGTGTTAAGGAGGTACGCGTGTGTTAAGGAGGTACGCGTGTGTTAAGGAGGTACGCGTGTGTTAAGGAGGTACGCGTGTGTTAAGGAGGTACGCGTGTGTTAAGGAGGTACGCGTGTGTTAAGGAGGTACGCGTGTGTTAAGGAGGTACGCGCCTGTGTTAAGGAGGTACGCGCCTGTGTTAAGGAGGTACGCGCCTGTGTTAAGGAGGTACGCCTGTGTTAAGGAGGTACGCCTGTGTTACAGAGGTGTACGCCTGTGTTAAGGAGGTACGCCTGTGTTAAGGAGGTACGCCTGTGTTAAGGAGGTACGCGCCTGTGTTAAGGAGGTACGCCTGTGTTAAGGAGGTACGCGCCTGTGTTAAGGAGGTACGCCTGTGTTAAGAGGTACGCCTGTGTTAAGAGGTACGCCTGTGTTAAGAGGTACGCCTGTGTTAAGGAGGTACGCGCCTGTGTTAAGAGGTACGCGCCTGTGTTAAGAGGTACGCCTGTGTTAAGAGGTACGCGCCTGTGTTAAGGAGGTACGCCTGTGTTAAGGAGGTACGCGCCTGTGTTAAGAGGTACGCGCCTGTGTTAAGGAGGTACGCGCCTGTGTTAAGGAGGTACGCGCCTGTGTTAAGGAGGTACGCCTGTGTTAAGGAGGTACGCCTGTGTTAAGGAGGTACGCGCCTGTGTTAAGAGGTACGCGCCTGTGTTAAGGAGGTACGCGCCTGTGTTAAGGAGGTACGCCTGTGTTAAGGAGGTACGCCTGTGTTAAGGAGGTACGCCTGTGTTAAGGAGGTACGCGCCTGTGTTAAGGAGGTACGCGCCTGTGTTAAGGAGGTACGCGCCTGTGTTAAGGAGGTACGCGCCTGTGTTAAGGAGGTACGCGCCTGTGTTAAGGAGGTACGCGCCTGTGTTAAGGAGGTACGCGCCTGTGTTAAGGAGGTACGCCTGTGTTAAGAGGTACGCGCCTGTGTTAAGAGGTACGCGCCTGTGTTAAGGAGGTACGCGCCTGTGTTAAGGAGGTACGCCTGTGTTAAGGAGGTACACACCTGTGTTGAGGAGGTACGCCTGTGTTAAGGAGGTACGCCTGTGTTAAGGAGGTACACGCCTGTGTTAAGGAGGTACACGCCTGTGTTAAGGAGGTACGCCTGTGTTAAGGAGGTACGCCTGTGTTACGGAGGTACACACCTGTGTTAAGGAGGTACGCCTGTGTTACAGAGGTACACGCCTGTGTTAAGGAGGTACACGCCTGTGTTAAAAAGATCCATAAAATCCAGAATATTCATTAACGAAAGTTTACATGTTGAATACTTTCAGGAAATGGCGGAGTGATATCTTTGAGTCAGAACTTCCTGTTGTCAGTCAGTCACCTGTCTCAGTGCAGCAGGTGATGACAGGTGAGGTATTGTTTTATAACCACATACACGTCATGATGTCATGAGTCTGTGTTTTTATTTCTCATTTTATTTGCATGTTATGAGCTGCACATCACATTGACAGATGATATAAAT
Source organism: Collichthys lucidus (assembly GCA_004119915.2). NCBI lineage: Eukaryota > Metazoa > Chordata > Actinopteri > Sciaenidae > Collichthys > Collichthys lucidus. The sequence continues at coordinate 33,514,744 of CM014091.1, forward strand.
ATGAAAACAGAGTTTTTAAATAACGAGTTGCTGCTTTTATAAATAAAGTTTTAAACACTGTTAAACTGACAGCAGCTGATCATCAAATGAAAAATGTCATGAATTAATTATTATTGTTGTTATAAAGTTCGAAGTATCTTTGCAGCCGGAACTTACCTGAGTCAAAGTACAGCAGGTGGATCAGGTTGGCTCCATCGATGACCAGCCGGCTCATCCTGAACCGGACGTCCCGGTAGATCCGCGGGTGTTTCTCGACGAAGGTGAAGAGACCCTGAACGCCCATCTCCGGTTCTCCGGTTCTCCGGTCAGTCTGTGGAGAGCAGTCCGCCTCAGAGCGTCTTATACCTGCGGTCAGTCTGTGGAGAGCAGTCCGCCTCAGAGCGTCTTATACCTGGGGTCAGTCTGTGGAGAGCAGTCCGCCTCAGAGCGTCTTATACCTGCGGTCAGTCTGTGGAGAGCAGTCCGCCTCAGAGCGTCTTATACCTGCGGTCAGTCTGTGGAGAGCAGTCCGCCTCAGAGCGTCTTATACCTGCGGTCAGTCTGTGGAGAGCAGTCCGCCTCAGAGCGTCTTATACCTGCGGTCAGTCAGCTGTTTCTGTTTCCTTAAGTTTCATTTTCCTGACGTCACTACATCATGTCAACACGTGAACATATAAACAAAATATAAACAAACATAAACAAAATATATCTGACATGTTTAAAGTGTAGAGAGAGTTTTATTTTTTATTTTCTGTCTGCTTCATGTAGTGAAAGTACTCAGTTAATGTATCCGAGTACTGTAAGTACTCAGTTAATGTATCCGAGCACTGTCTGCTTCATGTAGTGAAAGTACTCAGTTAATGTATCCGAGTACTGTCTGCTTCATGTAGTGAAAGTACTCAGTTAATGTATCCGAGTACTGTAAGTACTCAGTTAATGTATCCGAGCACTGTCTGCTTCATGTAGTGAAAGTACTCAGCTAATGTATCCGAGTACTGTAAGTACTCAGTTAATGTATCCGAGTACTGTCAGCTTCATGTAGTGAAAGTACTCAGTTAATGTATCCGAGTACTGTAAGTACTCAGTTAATGTATCCGAGTACTGTAAGTACTCAGTTAATGTATCCGAGTACTGTCTGCTTCATGTAGTGAAAGTACTCAGTTAATGTATCCGAGTACTGTCAGCTTCATGTAGTGAAAGTACTCAGTTAATGTATCCGAGTACTGTAAGTACTCAGTTAATGTATCCGAGTACTGTAAGTACTCAGTTAATGTATCCGAGTACTGTCTGCTTCATGTAGTGAAAGTACTCAGTTAATGTATCCGAGTACTGTCAGCTTCATGTAGTGAAAGTACTCAGTTAATGTATCCGAGTACTGTAAGTACTCAGTTAATGTATCCGAGTACTGTAAGTACTCAGTTAATGTATCCGAGTACTGTCTGCTTCATGTAGTGAAAGTACTCAGTTAATGTATCCGAGTACTGTAAGTACTCAGTTAATGTATCCGAGTACTGTCTGCTTCATGTAGTGAAAGTACTCAGTTAATGTATCCGAGTACTGTAAGTACTCAGTTAATGTATCCGAGTACTGTCAGCTTCATGTAGTGAAAGTACTCAGTTAATGTATCCGAGTACTGTAAGTACTCAGTTAATGTATCCGAGTACTGTCTGCTTCATGTAGTGAAAGTACTCAGTTAATGTATCCGAGTACTGTCTGCTTCATGTAGTGAAAGTACTCAGTTAATGTATCCGAGTACTGTCTGCTTCATGTAGTGAAAGTACTCAGTTAATGTATCCGAGTACTGTCACCTTCATGTAGTGAAAGTACTCAGTTAATGTATCCGAGTACTGTAAGTACTCAGTTAATGTATCCGAGTACTGTCTGCTTCATGTAGTGAAAGTACTCAGTTAATGTATCCGAGTACTGTAAGTACTCAGTTAATGTATCCGAGTACTGTCTGCTTCATGTAGTGAAAGTACTCAGTTAATGTATCCGAGTACTGTAAGTACTCAGTTAATGTATCCGAGTACTGTAAGTACTCAGTTAATGTATCCGAGTACTGTCTGCTTCATGTAGTGAAAGTACTCAGTTAATGTATCCGAGTACTGTCTGCTTCATGTAGTGAAAGTACTCAGTTAATGTATCCGAGTACTGTCAGCTTCATGTAGTGAAAGTACTCAGTTAATGTATCCGAGTACTGTCTGCTTCATGTAGTGAAAGTACTCAGTTAATGTATCCGAGTACTGTCAGCTTCATGTAGTGAAAGTACTCAGTTAATGTATCCGAGTACTGTCTGCTTCATGTAGTGAAAGTACTCAGTTAATGTATCCGAGTACTGTCAGCTTCATGTAGTGAAAGTACTCAGTTAATGTATCCGAGTACTGTCCCGAGTACTGTCTGCTTCATGTAGTGAAAGTACTCAGTTAATGTATCCGAGTACTGTCTGCTTCATGTAGTGAAAGTACTCAGTTAATGTATCCGAGTACTGTAAGTACTCAGTTAATGTATCCGAGTACTGTCAGCTTCATGTAGTGAAAGTACTCAGTTAATGTATCCGAGTACTGTCTGCTTCATGTAGTAGTCTTAGGTCAGTCAGCTGTTTCTGTTTCCTTAGGTTTCATTTTCCTGACGTCACTACATCATGTCAACACATCAACAAACAGATAAATAAACACACAAACAAAATATATTTGACATGTTTAAAGTGTGGAGAGAGTTTTATTTTGAAGTATTATGAGCTTCATGTAATGAAAGTATTCGAGTATTATCAACGTCATATTCTGAAAGTATCCGAGTACTGTCATCTTTATCAGGATAAATGTGCAGAAGTATTGAAGACAAAATGTACTTCAAGTATCTGCGCTAAATGTATCCGAGTATTATCAACCAGAGTACTCAGTTAAAGTGTTGCAGAGTAACTCCAGCTGTGACGTCTGAAATGCAGTGAAGTACTCCGTTACATTTCCTCACTGTGTCCAAACCGGTTTGGACCGGACCGAGCTGAGTTCGGAAAGTGAAAGTTAAGGGAGCTGCAGGGCGGGAAAAGAAGACCAGCTGATCGGATGACGTGTCTACAACGTTACGTAACATTTCATAATTCTGACTAAATAACTGGCAACAAGTTTTCATCATTTAACATTTATTTACATAACATATAAACACAAACATATGAACATATAAACACAAACATAAACATATGAACATATAAACACATGAACATATAAACACATGAACATATGAACACATGAACATATAAACACATGAACATATAAACACATGAACATATAAACATATAAACACATGAACATATAAACATATAAACACATGAACATATAAACATATAAACACATGAACATATAAACACATGAACATATAAACACATAAACACATGAACATATAAACACATGAACATATAAACACATGAACATATAAACACATAAACATATAAACACATGAACATATAAACACATGAACATATAAACACATGAACATATAAACACATGAACATATAAACACATGAACATATAAACACAAAAACACATGAACATATAAACACATGAACATATAAACACATGAACACATAAACACATGAACACATAAACACATGAACACATAAACACATGAACACATAAACACGAACACATGAACATACAAACACATGAACATACAAACACATGAACATATAAACACATGAACATATAAACACATGAACATATAAACACATGAACATACAAACACATGAACATACAAACACATGAACACATGAACATATAAACACATGAACATATAAACACATGAACATATGAACATATAAACACATGAACACATGAACATATAAACACATGAACATACAAACACATGAACATATAAACACATGAACATATAAACACATGAACACATAAACACATGAACATATAAACACATGAACATATAAACACATGAACATATAAACACATGAACATATGAACATATAAACACATGAACACATAAACATATAAACACATGAACATATAAACACATGAACACATGAACATATAAACACATGAACATATAAACATGAACATATGAACATATAAACACATGAACATATAAACACATGAACACATGAACATATAAACACATGAACATATAAACACATGAACACATGAACATATAAACACATGAACACATGAACATATAAACACATGAACATATAAACACATGAACACATGAACATATAAACACATGAACATATAAACACATGAACACATGAACATATAAACACATGAACATATAAACACATGAACACATGAACATATAAACACATGAACATATAAACACATGAACATATAAACACATGAACACATGAACATACAAACACATGAACACATGAACATATAAACACATGAACATATAAACACATGAACACATAAACACATGAACATATAAACACATGAACATATAAACACATGAACATATAAACATAAACATATGAACATATAAACACATGAACATATAAACACATGAACATATAAACATATGAACATATAAACACAAACATAAACATATGAACATATAAACACATGAACATATAAACATATGAACACAAACATAAACATATGAACATATAAACATATGAACACAAACATATGAACATATAAACACATGAACATATAAACACATGAACACATGAACATATAAACACATGAACCTATAAACACATGAACATATAAACACATGAACACATGAACATATAAACACATGAACATATGAACACATGAACATATAAACACATGAACATATAAACACATAAACATATTTCTGTGACTTCATTTATCTGGATCTCTTTTCTCCTCCTCTGTGTGGAGCCTTGAACGCATCAGTGCTCTCCGTTTGTTTCGCGGTGTCACGTGGTGTAACGCGTCCTCGGACCGGTTGAAACCGACAGAAAGCTGCTGGAGGTCTGGCCCGGGTCCACGGGGACAGACAGACACCGTGAGCTGCACTCTCTCTCTCTCTCTCTGCCCCGGTATGTCCGCGCTCTGTGTGCCGAGGACCCGCTGCTTCCTCCGGCTGCTCCTCCCCGGCCTGCCCGCCATGCACCGACACTACAGCCTGGACGCCGCTCCGCTGCTGCGGACGCAGGGTTACGTGGACGGCCGCTGGATCTCTGCAGCGTCGGTGTTCCCCGTCCTGGACCCGGCCACCGGGAAGGAGATCGCCCGAGTGTCGGACTGCGGGTCGGCCGAGGCCAAGCAGGCTGTGGACGCCGCGTACAAGGCGTTTCAGTCCTGGAAGCAGTTCACCGCGAAGGTAAGAGCACCAGAGATTAAATTATTATTATAATTATTATATATATATATATATATATATATATATATATATATCAGATAATGAGGCGAGTTAATGACGAGGTGTTTCCTCAGAGGAGGAACACACGAACACATGAACACGTGAACACAAACACATGAACACATGAACACAAACACATGAACACAAACACATGAACACAAACACATGAACACGAACACATGAACACAAACACATGAACACAAACACATGAACACAAACACATGAACACATGAACACAAACACATGAACGCAAACACATGAACGCAAACACATGAACACAAACACATGAACACAAACACATGAACACATGAACACAAACACATGAACGCAAACACATGAACGCAAACACATGAACACAAACACATGAACACAAACACATGAACACATGAACACAAACACATGAACACATGAACACAAACACATGAACACACAAACACATGAACGCAAACACATGAACGCAAACACATGAACGCAAACACATGAACACAAACACATGAACACAAACACATGAACACATGAACACAAACACATGAACACAAACACATGAACACGAACACATGAACACAAACACATGAACACATGAACACAAACACATGAACACAAACACACAAACACGAACACATGAACACAAACACATGAACACAAACACATGAACACAAACACATGAACACAAACACATGAACACATGAACACAAACACATGAACACAAACACATGAACACATGAACACAAACACATGAACACAAACACATGAACACAAACACATGAACACAAACACATGAACACATGAACACAAACACATGAACACAAACACATGAACACATGAACACAAACACATGAACACAAACACATGAACACGAACACATGAACACAAACACATGAACATATGAACACATGAACACAAACACATGAACAGAAACACATGAACAGAAACACATGAACAGAAACACATGAACACAAACACATGAACACATGAACACGAACACATGAACACAAACACATGAACACAAACACATGAACACAAACACACGAACACATGAACACAAACACATGAACACAAACATATGAACACAAACACATGAACACAAACATATGAACACAAACACATGAACACATGAACACAAACACATGAACATGAACACATGAACATGAACACAAACACATGAACACAAACACATGAACACAAACACATGAACACAAACACGTGAACATGAACACAAACACATGAACACAAACACATGAACACAAACACATGAACACAAACACGTGAACATGAACACAAACACATGAACACAAACACATGAACACATGAACACAAACACATGAACACATGAACACAAACACATGAACACAAACACATGAACATGAACACAAACACATGAACATGAACACATGAACACATGAACATGAACACAAACACATGAACACAAACACATGAACACATGAACAGAAACACATGAACACAAAAACACATGAACACAAACACATGAACACATAAACACATGAACATGAACATGAACACAAACACATGAACACAAACACATGAACACATAAACACATGAACACAAACACATGAACACATAAACACATGAACACAAACACATGAACATGAACACAAACACATGAACACAAACACATGAACACAAACACATGAACACATAAACACATGAACACAAACACATGAACATGAACACAAACACATGAACACAAACACATGAACACATGAACACAAACACATGAACACAAACACATGAACACAAACACATGAACACATGAACACAAACACATGAACACAAACACATGAACACAAACACATGAACACAAACACATGAACACATGAACACAAACACACGAACACATGAACATAAATACATGAACACAAACACATGAACACATGAACAGAAACACATGAACACAAACACATGAACATAAATACATGAACACATGAACACAAACACATGAACACAAACACATGAACATAAATACATGAACACATGAACACAAACACATGAACACAAACACATGAACACAAACACATGAACACATGAACACGAACACAAACACATGAACACAAACACATGAACATAAATACATGAACACATGAACACAAACACATGAACACATGAACAGAAACACATGAACACAAACACATGAACACAAACACATGAACACAAACACATGAACACATGAACAGAAACACATGAACACAAACACATGAACACATGAACACAAACACATGAACACAAACACATGAACACAAACACATGAACACAAACACATGAACACAAACACATGAACACATGAACACAAACACATGAACACATGAACACAAACACATGAACACAAACACATGAACATAAATACATGAACACAAACACATGAACACATGAACAGAAACACATGAACACAAACACATGAACATAAATACATGAACACATGAACACAAACACATGAACACAAACACATGAACACAAACACATGAACACATGAACACAAACACATGAACACATGAACACAAACACATGAACACAAACACATGAACACAAACACATGAACACATGAACACAAACACATGAACACAAACACATGAACACAAACACATGAACATAAATACATGAACACATGAACACAAACACATGAACACATGAACCCAAACACATGAAAACATGAACACAAACACATGAACACAAACACATGAACATAAATACATGAACACAAACACATGAACACATGAACAGAAACACATGAACATGAACACAAACACATGAACATGAACACAAACACATGAACACATGAACACAAACACATGAACACAAACACATGAACATAAACACATGAACACAAACACATGAACACATGAACACAAACACATGAACACAAACACATGAACACAAACACATGAACACATGAACACATGAACACGTGAACACGAACACATGAACACATGAACACGAACACATGAACACAAACACATGAACACATGAACACATGAACACAAACACATGAACACAAACACATGAACACATGAACACAAACACATGAACACATGAACACAAACACATGAACACATGAACACAAACACATGAACACAAACACATGAACACAAACACATGAACATAAATACATGAACACATGAACACAAACACATGAACACAAACACATGAACACAAACACATGAACACATGAACACAAACACATGAACACAAACACATGAACACAAACACATGAACACAAACACATGAACACAAACACATGAACATAAATACATGAACACAAACACATGAACACAAACACATGAACACAAACACATGAACACAAACACATGAACACAAACACATGAACACAAACACATGAACATAAATACATGAACACAAACACATGAACACAAACACATGAACACAAACACATGAACACAAACACATGAACACAAACACATGAACACAAACACATGAACACAAACACATGAACACAAACACATGAACACAAACACATGAACACATGAACATAAATAACAATATAATCCAGCAAATCTGAAATGAACGAGCTGCAGAAGAGCACTAGGGCCACACGGAAACATTTATCAGAGGAGGACTTTAAACTCAGTTATGATTTTTTTCTTTCTTTAAAAAATTCTAACTTAATTAGAAAAAAAATCAGACGATAAAAAAGAAGTTTTTTAAAAAAATTTCTTTCTTAAAAAAGGTCCTACATTTTTTTTAAGCAATTCTGACATTCAGATCTGTCTTCACGAAAAGAAAAAAAATGGAATATTGCTGTTTTAGTATTTTTGTTTAAGTATTTTTTTCTTTAAAACTGACTTAATTAGAAAAAAAATCAGACTTTTTTTTTCAAAAAGAAAAAGTTTTTTATAATTATTATTTTTCTTTAAAAAAAATCTGACTTAATTAAAAAAAAATCAGACGATTAAAAAGTTTTTTAAAATTCTGAAAAAAAAATTTCTTAATTTCTAATATATTTTTAAAGTGAAAAAAACATTCTGGGGGGGGGGGTTATTTTTTCTTAAAAATATTTCAGCATTCTGAAAAAAAAAGTTTTTCTTTCTTTAAAAAAAAAAAAGCTTGAAAAACAGATTTTTCACTCAAAATTAAATTGAAATTCTCAAAGAACGTGTTCTTACGTAATGCCATTAGAACATTACCATGGACAGGTGTACACTCGTGTCGGGCCGATCCACCTTCATGTTTTCTGTTTTTCACATTTTACACATAAAGAGACAAACAAACAAAAGTCAAACTTTATTATTTAAACTTTTTTTTTCACCCAGTGTGAATTTGAAGGAAGAAAAAATCTTTAATTACACGACACCAAACCTAAAAACAAACTCGTGAACTGTAGAACGGACTGAGCGTCTCGTCTCTCTGTGAAATATTAATCTGCTCAAACGTCCGTTCACACCTCGGTGACTGTGGACAAACTTAATCCATCACCGTTCACATGAAGCTCCTCCTCGTCTCGTCCTCTGAACGTCCTCGCTCTCTAGTTTGTGGTTGGTCATGTGATTCTCCTCGAGGTCACGACAGGTCATGAAATATCAGAGAGAGACATTTATACATTTTTATTCACATTTATATATAAAACTCCTGGTGTGATCTGATTGGTTCTCCTGCAGGAGCGGAGCATCCTGTTGAGGAAATGGTTCGACCTGATGACGCTGCACAAAGAAGACCTGGCCAAGCTGATCACCTTCGAGAGCGTGAGTATCCTGAGGGACTGCAGGAAGCTGTTATCTAACCAGCCAGACGTGCTTGGTCAAATAAAGTTATTTATTGTCAGGATATCAGATTAATAATACACAGAGAGGAGGCGACACGCTGCTCAAAACACGAAACAACCTTCAAAACACGAGTCCCAGACAGGAACAGAGGCTTCGGTCACTTTAAACAGTTTGATCAGTGATTTACCTTCACCTGACGGTCATCCTGTTAACGAGTTAGTTCAATAATTAACACGTCGGCAAACTGAGAGAGCGAGCTGCCCGTCCAATCAGGATCCTCCAGCTCGATAGGCGATTGTCACGTATCCATCATCAGGAACGGGGAACCACACACGTAGCTCGGCTCGGGAACGGGGAACCACACACCTAGCTCGGCTCGGGAACGGGGAACCACACACCTAGCTCGGCTCGGGAACGGGGAACCACACACCTAGCTCGGCTCGGGAACGGGGAACCACACACGTAGCTCGGCTCGGGAACGGGGAACCACACACGTAGCTCGGCTCGGGAACGGGGAACCACACACGTAGCTCGGCTCGGGAACGGGGAACCACACACGTAGCTCGGCTCGGGAACGGGGAACCACACACGTAGCTCGGCTCGGGAACGGGGAACCACACACGTAGCTCGGCTCGGGAACGGGGAACCACACACGTAGCTCGGCTCGGGAACGGGGAACCACACACCTAGCTCGGCTCGGGAACGGGGAACCACACACGTAGCTCGGCTCGGGAACGGGGAACCACACACGTAGCTCGGCTCGGGAACTTTCTTTGGTCACAGAACAGCATAAATCACCTCCACACATGGGTTGGGTGTCATTAGGTCATAAACACTTGAAAGCTGATAAATATTTCTTCATTGATGCTTTACTTTGATCATTCCACCTGCAGACCGAGCCGCGTCACTGTCTGATGGTGTGTCGTTGCAGGGTAAACCCTTGAAGGAGTCTCTCGGGGAGATCGCGTACTCCGCCTCCTTCGTGGAGTGGTTTTCAGAGGAGGCTCGACGCGTTTATGGCGACATCGTCCCGTCGCCTGCCAAAGATCGGAAGATCTTCCTGCTCAAACAGCCCGTGGGCGTGGCCTCCATCATCACTCCGGTGAGCAGCCAATTAGCTGAGCCTGTCTGGGAAACACCTGCATGTGATCACGTGACCTCACGTTAGCACACACACATTTATTTTCTCCACAGTGGAACTTCCCGAGCGCCATGATCACCAGGAAGGTCGGAGCTGCTCTGGCCGCCGGCTGCACGGTGGTGATCAAGCCAGCAGAGGACACCCCGCTGTCAGCGCTCGCTCTGGCTGAGGTCGGCAAACATCGGACTCGGGAGTTATTTTGACTTTCCTGCCGTCGTTTAAATGATTTCACGTCTTCACGTTTTGGTTTTGCAGCTGGCAGAGCAGGCCGGGATCCCTGCAGGCGTCTTCAACGTGGTTCCATGTTCCAGAGAGAAGACGCCGTCAGTCGGGGAGGTTCTCTGCACCGACCCGCTGGTGGCCAAAATCTCCTTCACCGGCTCCACGGCAACCGGCAAGGTGAGAATCTGAAACGTAGTCTCCGAGACGTCCCCGCAGACTGTCTAAAACCCGGAGGTAGTCTCTGTGACGTCCCTGCAGACTGTCCAAAACCTGGACGTAGTCTCCGAGACGTCCCTGCAGACTGTCTAAAACCTGGACGTAGTCTCTGTGACGTCCCCGCAGACTGTCTAAAACCTGGACGTAGTCTCCGAGACGTCCCTGCAGACTGTCTAAAACCTGGACGTAGTCTCCGTGACGTCCCCGCAGACTGTCTAAAACCTGAACGTAGTCTCTGAGACGTCCCCGCAGACTGTCTAAAACCTGGACGTAGTCTCCGTGACGTCCCCGCAGACTGTCTAAAACCTGGACGTAGTCTCCGTGACGTCCTCGTAGACTGTCTTAAACCTGGACGTAGTCTCCGTGACGTCCCCGCAGACTGTCTAAAACCTGGACGTAGTCTCCGTGACGTTCCCGCAGACTGTCTAAAACCTGGACGTAGTCTCCCAGACGTCCCCGTAGACTGTCTAAAACCTGGACGTAGTCTCCGTGACGTCCCCGCAGACTGTCTAAAACCTGGACGTAGTCTCCGTGACGTCCCCGCAGACTGTCTAAAACCTGGACGTAGTCTCAGAGACGTCCCCGCAGACTGTCTTAAACCTGACTGTCTCTTCTCAGATTCTGCTGAAAATGGCGGCTGACACTGTGAAGAAGGCGTCCATGGAGCTGGGTGGCCACGCCCCCTTCATTGTGTTCGACAGCGCTGACGTCGACGCGGCGGTGAGCGGAGCGATGGCTTCCAAGTTCAGGAACTCTGGACAGGTGAGCTGAGAGTCTGCGTGCAGCTCGGAGCGCTCTGTGTGGACCGAACATCACGTCCTCTTCCTCTTCCTGTAGACGTGCGTGTGTTCGAACAGGTTTCTCGTGCAGAGCGGCATCCACGATCGATTCATGGAGAAGCTGAGCCAAGCGATGGATGCCGAGCTCCGTGTCGGCCACGGTTTAGACCCTGAAACCACCCAGGGACCGCTCATCAACAGCAGAGCTGCAGAGAAGGTAACAGACATGATCATGATGATTGTATCATAATCTGCCGCTTCAACATGGGACGTCTGCTCCTCAGGTGGCCCAGCAGATCTCTGACGCCGTGTCCAGAGGAGCGACGCTGTTGAAGGGCGGGAAGCGTCTGGACGGCTCCTTCATGGAGCCCACGCTGCTGACAGACGTCACCACAGACATGCTGTGCATGAAGGAGGAAACGTTCGGCCCGCTGCTGCCCGTTGTCAGGTCCGCTTCCTGTTCTACATGTTGTCTGTAGAAGAAGAAGAGGAAACTGTGTCGGCTGCATTCGACCAACCTGAACTTCTGTTTGTGGTTTCCAGGTTCAACACAGAGGAAGAGGCTCTGGCTATCGCCAACGCGTCTCATGTCGGGCTGGCAGGTGAGTCCGTCCGTCTGAAACGTAACGAGACATTTGGTCCATCCTGAAAGGAAGTGAAGTCAGAGCCGGACCACAAAGACTGAGGCGGCCATGATGGAGTCTGTAACAGCATGTTGTCCCTCCTCAGGTTACTGCTACTCGCAGGATGTGAGTCAGATCTGGCGTGTGGCGGAGGCGTTGGAGGTGGGGATAGTCGGAGTCAACGAGGGCCTCCTGTCCACCGCCGAGGCCACGTTTGGCGGGGTCAAGCAGTCCGGTCTGGGCCGCGAAGGCTCCAAGTACGGTATCGAGGAGTATCTGGAGGTGAAGTACATGTGCTTCGGAAACCTCAAACCCTGAGAGAGAAGCAGCGCCGCCGTCGCCGGTCCAGTCCAGGACCTGAGGCTTTAACTTCATTAACATACAAATAATAAAAACTTTAAATCAGTCGAGGTTGAAATCTTTCAGGCAATAATCAACGAGCAGCCACAAACCGAGCTCTGAGGGGAAATACTCACTTCTGATTGGCCACAGAGATCGTTGTCAGAGCTCTCGCGTCATTGTGTCTTAAAGCTCGTTACTGAAAACTAATGAGCTGAATCCAGCTGTCCGACTGAAGACTCCTCACTCCTCCAGTCAGAGTGACCAACAAGTGCTCGGCTAAAAACAAGTCTCTGCTGGTCACGCTTTCCTTAACGAGCTCGTTAGCCAGGCACATAAACATTCCTCACGTGACATCACTTGAAAATATCGAAGCTCTAGCCAATCAGAATCCAGTATACAATCAAATGTCTGACATTAAAATATGTTTAATTGTATTAAATTAGTTTCGTCGACTTTTTCTCTTGAATGAAACAAACATTCTTTTATTTTTGAGATGAACTGTGATCTAGATTTTTGCCGAATCGTGATTAAGATGAGCCGACATATTCGAACACGAACAGTTTCAATAATTAAATGTGACGTTAATACGACACTGAACAGCGAGGATCAGAAAACACGAGGCTCGATGTGTCGGCACGTTTAAAGAATAAATATTAAATGTTGTATAGTTGTAGTTTTTTTTAATTGTGTAAATTAATTGTAACCGTCTCAGACGTTGAAAGTGTTTGTTATTAATTTTTTATTGAAGAGTAGCTCAGCGCTCCGACCGCCTCGTCTCTGCTGACCTCTTGTGGTTAAACTCCTCACCTGGCTGCAGTGACGTGCAGGTGTACTGCAGGACACTGTGACATCACTGCAGGCCGTGGTGTAACTAAGTACATTTACTGTGAGGTACTTGTAATTCGTGGTACAGCAGGCTCGGCTCTGTTCGTTTGTCGTCATGGGCCGTATTTACATCCTCGTTATGAGATTAAAATCTTGTAATTAGAAGTAATTCGATTACAGATCGCCTCATCGTGAGATAAAAAAACGGACTGAAGGTCGCAGCATTAATCGTTGATCGGGCGTCTCTAACAAAGTGGACACAGAGTCTGAGTTTGTTTCTGGATTTAATCTGCAGGATTTCTGATTAGAGCTGAAATAAATAATAAAGATGAACCGATGAACTCTGACCATGTGTGAAAAAATGTCGTCGTTATAGTTGATGTAAAAAAAATGATGAATTTTGTATTTAATGAAACATTAAAGATGAAATTGTAATTTTACTTCTTGTGATTTGTTTTTTTTTTTATTAACGAGCTCACATGACATCATCTGCTCGTTAGCTGACAGACCAATCAGCTGTCTTCTACATCCACACTTGTGACACACTAATCAGACGTCGTGCTAAGCTAGGCTGCTAATTCATTTAGATTTACAGTTACATGTGTTAGCCTCTATGCTAAGCTAGGCTAGCACGTTATTGACCGGACGGCACGTGACGATGGAAAGTTTATTGTTTTGTCTTTGCAAACTCGTTCCAGCAGAATAAAACGTCACATCAGAGCACGGCGGACAGTTTTGTCCTATGCTAACAGATATAGCAATAAATTAAATTAGCATCTGAGTCCAGTTAGCTTAGCGTTAGCTCGGGTTTGGCTGTAAGTCAGCTGACGTGGATGGATTAGCGATTAGCTTGTTGGCTACATAGGTACTACATGTAAATCAGACAGTTTTTGTTGGAGCTAGCAGTTTCCCCCTGCTTCCAGTCTTTGTGCTAAGCTAGGCTAACCCCACCCTGGCCCCATCACGCAGAGAGGAAGCCGTCCATCTTCTGTCGGATTCTTCTTAAAAGTTTTTGCAGAGTTGTCCGATTAGAAATGTGTGACGTCACAGCCTTTACCTGCACGAGTTCATTCTACAGGCCTCAGGATTTCTGGGTAATGGAGTCCTTCAAACTTAAGAAGTCTCTTGTGGCAGAATGCAAACGTCCCGTCAGCCGAAGGCGTTGCCGTTGCGGGCGGCCTGGGCGCTGACCCGGTTCCTGCTGCGGACGGGTCGGTCCCGACTAAAGATGGTGTCCTGGTCGCTGTCCAGCTCCGACTCCGACATCATGAGGCTGGAGTTGTGCTCTGTGCTGCGATGTTTGATGCCTGCAGAGAGGACAGACGGTTATACAAGCTTCCTGCACTCTGTCTCTGTCTGTCTCTCTCTGTCTGTGTGTCTCTGTCTCTCTGTGTCTGTCTGTCTGTCTCTGTCTGTGTCTCTCTGTCTGTCTGTCTGTCTCTCTCTGTCTGTCTCTCTCTGTCTGTCTGTCTGTGTCTCTGTCTGTCTGTCTGTCTGTCTGTCTCTCTCTGTCTGTCTGTCTGTGTCTGTCTGTCTGTCTGTCTGTCTCTCTCTGTCTGTCTGTCTGTGTCTCTCTGTCTGTCTGTCTGTCTGTCTGTGTCTCTCTGTCTGTCTGTCTGTGTCTCTCTGTCTGTCTGTGTCTCTGTGTGTGTGTGTGTCTGTCTGTCTGTCTGTGTCTCTGTGTGTGTGTCTGTCTGTCTGTCTCTGTCTGTCTGTCTGTCTGTCTGTCTGTGTCTGTCTGTCTCTCTCAGGGTCACGGTATTGGTTAAAGATGCAGTCACATCTTCCTTTACTGAAAACTCTCTCTCTATATATACAAATAAAATCTGATCTGATTTGATTTAATTTAGTGTTTCTAATGTCTGACATTTTATTTTGAAAGTCTGCCTCCACACTCACTGAATTTGGGCCTGAGCTCCACCCTCTCCTGCTCGTCCATGTTGTCCAGGATGGTGTACTTGGTTTTCTTCCTCATCTTGGTCTGTCTCCTCCTAAACACAAAGAACACGTTCAGATACACGACGACGCTGCAACGTCACCTGGTTTCATCAGTGTTCACCTCTTGCAGCAGCAGATGAAGGTCCAGCTGACGGACAGGATGAAGACCATGAGCACGAAGCTGGTCAGGATGACGTACAGCACCCTCCACTCTGAAGGAGAACACAGAGACAGTCAAACCACCAGTCTGCAGGGATGTCTCAGAGACTACGTCCAGGTTTTAGACAGTCTGCAGGGACGTCTCAGAGACTACGTCCAGGTTTTAGACAGTCTGCAGGGACGTCACAGAGACTACGTCCAGGTTTTAGACAGTCTGCGGGGACGTCACGGAGACTATGTCCAGGTTTTAGACAGTCTGCGGGGACGTCACGGAGACTACGTCCAGGTTTTAGACAGTCTGCGGGGACGTCATGGAGACTACGTCCAGGTTTTAGACAGTCTGTAACTGTCACGGAGACTATGTCCAGGTTTTAGACAGTCTGCGGGGACGTCACGGAGACTACGTCCAGGTTTTAGACAGTCTGTAACAGTCACTGAGACTACGTCCAGGTTTTAGACTGTCTGTAACAGTCACGGAGACTACGTCCAGGTTTTAGACAGTCTGTAACAGTCACGGAGACTACGTCCAGGTTTTAGACAGTCTGCGGGGACGTCACGGAGACTACGTCCAGGTTTTAGACAGTCTGCGGGGACGTCACGGAGACTACGTCCAGGTTTTAGACAGTCTGCAGGGACGTCACAGAGACTACATCCAGGTTTTAGACAGTCTCCGGGGACGTCACGGAGACCACGTCCAGGTTTTAGACAGTCTGCGGGGACGTCACGGAGACTATGTCCAGGTTTTAGACAGTCTGTAACAGTCACGGAGACTACGTCCAGGTTTTAGACAGTCTGTAACAGTCACGGAGACTACGTCCAGGTTTTAGACAGTCTGCGGGGACGTCACGGAGACTACGTCCAGGTTTTAGACAGTCTGCGGGGACGTCACCTGCTGCTCATCTCATGAACTGATTCATAATATAACTTTAATATTATTTTATTCTATATTATTCTTATTTGCGTCACATTCAGGCGCTGGACGATGAGCTCATGTTTACCACAGTTGCTCTCTCCGTCGCCGAGGTAACGTCGAATCAGGTTCTCCGTCCAGAAGGGGTCACATGTGCACTCCTTGGTGATTGGATCACACTGGCCACGCCCAGAACAGCGAAGCAGACACACTGAATGAAAACAGACAAAAAAAAAAGACAAAAACCGGTGACACCTGATCTCAGGTGAGTCCTCCAGCATCCTGTAGCGATGCAGGAGGACTCTGCATGTTAGAGCTGACACATATTCATGTGTTTAGATTTTAAATGTTAGTTTTGACTCCGACTTGTTGGCGGCGTACCCCGCCTCTCGCCTCGGTGAGGATGAGCGGTTACAGTTAAAGGATGGATGTTTGTTATGCTGTTTCACATCATGTGACCTTTTCTCTGAATAATTTGATTGGCTGTGTAGCGTCACATGACGATGGTCTGTGTGTGGAGCGTCGGGGATGTCGGGTCTGAACTCACGGACGGTGTCGACCCTCAGGACTCTGAACAGCAGGTAGTCACTCTTCTCTCTGAGCAGCTGGTTTCTCAGCAGACCGACCAGCCTGGAGCCGGAGACCGGCCCCGAGGGGCCCTGCACGGAGAACCTCAGCACCGTGCTACACAAACACAAACACACACGTTATTTAACGTCATGTCCTAACAGACGAATCCAGTCGGGCGGTGAGCCGGGCCGTCAGTAGACCTGTACCTGAGGTGTGAGTGTCCCTGCAGCGCTCGGACCTGGATGTCGCTGTCGAGGACGTGGAACAGAGCGGCAAGCTGTCGGACCACCGTGTCCCTCTGAGCCACGCTGACCTGAGACACCGACACCAACATCTCCAGCTCCACCTCCTCCCCACCCCCAGGCTCTACGGAGACACAGCAGGGACAAACTTCACGGCTTCCTACTGGGCATCAACAAGGAGGCAGGTCCACGTGTTTCTGTTCCCGTCCTACCTGGTCGGACCTCCACGGTTGCCATGGCGGCGCTGGACCGCCCCTGAGCGTCGGTCACCCTCAGCTGGAACAGGTAGGTCCCCTCGACCAGGTTGGACAGGTACAGAGACGCCTGAGTGTCCGAGCCGTACAGCACTTCCTGCAGAGAGAGTCCATTAAAGTCTGCTGCACTGTGAAGTCCAGATCGGGTGTCGTGTCTGTACTGACCCCAGCAGCAGGACTCTGGCTGTCTCTGACCCATGCGTAGTGGACCTCTGTCTGGTCTCCGTCGGTCACAGAGCCTCGCAGCACCAGCGAGTTGTTGGGCAGAGTGAGAGTGTGGCTGCCGCTGGCGTGAGCGACGGGAGGAAGACTTCTGGCTGCAGGACGGACGACAGAAAAAAAAAAGAGGTTTGAAGGAACACACAGGTGAGTCAGCTCCGGGTCACAAACCCGCTCACCTTCCTGGACCCTGGCAGTCAGCGACGCGCTGTCCGACGCCCCCTCCTCGTCAGAGACGGTCAGTCTGAAGGTGTAGCGTCCCACTCGAAGGCCTGTCGCCGTGGCTACCGCCTGGTCTGCTCCCTCCAGCTTTAGTCCCGGAGGACCGCTGCAGAAAACATGACGGAGAAACCACGAGCGAGTGTGAAGACGTGAGGACGCCGTGTTCCTCATCTGAGCTGGTACTACAGATTTCTGCTGTCTGACCCTCGTCTCTACCTGATGGCGTCCCAGTGGTAGCTGACGATGCCACGGTCATCTGTGCTTCCCCCGCCGTCGAGCAACAAGCTGCTCACCGGGAGAAACAACTTCCTGTCCGGACCCACGACGGCCACTGGGCCGCGGTTTGACCCCCTGCCCTCTGATACTGAAGGAGGGGACACAGAGGACGGACAGAGGCCGTGAGGCTGCACGTCAGCACAGACACAAACTATCACTGTGCTCATGTATCTACCAGGAGCTGCAGAGGGCGGAGCAGAGGGCGGAGCAGAGGGCGTGGTCGGAGGGCTGGTCCTGACAGATGAGGTGGAGGTGATGGAGGTGGTGAGGGGGTCAGCCGTCACGTCTCTGGCTGGAGGGTCGGTGTTGGTCGGAGGAGCTGCTGACTGGAACATCTGCAACAAGACTGCAGAGCATGGAGAGGTAATGAGTGTGTGTGTGTTAGTGTGTGTGTGTGTGTGTGTGTGTGTGTGTGTGTGTGTGTGTGTGTTAGTCTGTGTGTGTGAGTGTGTGTGTGTTAGTCTGTGTGTGTGTGTGTGTGTGTGTGTGTGTGTGTGTGTGTGAGTCTGTGTGTGTGTGTGTGTTAGTCTGTGTGTGTGTGTGTGTGTGTGTGTGTGTGTGTGTGTTAGTCTGGTGTGTGTGTGTGTGTGTGTGTGTGTTAGTCTGTGTGTGTGTGTTAGTGTGTGTGTGTGTGTGTTAGTGTGTGTGTGTGCGTTAGTCTGTGTGTGAGTCTGTGTGTGTGTGTGTGTGTGTGTGTTAGTCTGTGTGTGTGTGTGTGTTAGTCTGTGTGTGTGTGTGTGTGTTAGTCTGTGTGTGTGTGTGTGGTGTTAGTCTGTGTGGTGTGTGTGGTGTGTGTTAGTCTGTGTGTGTGTGTGTGTGTGTGTCTGTGTGTGTGTGTGTGTGTGTGTCTGTGTGTGTGTGTGTGTGTGTGTGTCAGTACCAGTTGTGGTTTCAGAATCTTTCACTGTGGATGGCGTCTGTTCTACAGGGTCTCCGAGAGACGCCAGCAGGGGTCGATCTGCAGGTGAAGAAGTGACGACAGCTTCAGTTTCAGACCATGTACAGACTTCCTGCACTTCCTGTTCCTGTTACCTTCAGGTGTACCTGTCTGTATGGACGTGCTGATTGGTCGACGGGTTGTGGCACGAGTGGGAAGTGAAGTCCATCTGTGGTCGTGTTGGGCGGAGTCAGTTGTTGGTTTCTGGAGTGTCAGTGATGATGAGTCAGTGCTACTTCCTGTTTTGGTCTGTAAATAAAACAATGAAAACATTTTTACATCACGGAGACTACGTCCAGGTTTTAGACAGTCTGCGGGGACGTCTCAGAGACTACGTCCAGGTTTTAGACAGTCTGCGGGGACGTCTCAGAGACTATGTCCAGGTTTTAGACAGTCTGCGGGGACGTCACAGAGACTACGTCCAGGTTTTAGACAGTCTGCGGGGACGTCACAGAGACTACGTCCAGGTTTTAGACAGTCTGCGGGGACGTCACAGAGACTACGTCCAGGTTTTAGACAGTCTGCGGGGACGTCACAGAGACTACGTCCAGGTTTTAAACAGTCTGCAGGGACGTCACGGAGACTACGTCCAGGTTTTAGACAGTCTGCGGGGACGTCACAGAGACTACGTCCAGGTTTAAGACAGTCTGCGGGGACGTCACAGAGACTACGTCCAGGTTTTAGACAGTCTGCGGGGACGTCTCAGAGACTACGTCCAGGTTTTAGACAGTCTCTAACAGTCACTGAGACTACGTCCAGGTTTTAGACAATCTGCGGGGACGTCACGGAGACTACGTCCAGGTTTTAGACAGTCTGCGGGGACGTCACAGAGACTACGTCCAGGTTTTAGACAGTCTGCGGGGACGTCACGGAGACTACGTCCAGGTTTTAGACAGTCTGCGGGGACGTCACAGAGACTACGTCCAGGTTTTAGTCTGTCTCTGTCACATGTCTGTCACAGGTGTATTAACCTCATTGACTTGATGAACTTCTCACTCACTGTTTTCTCGGCTGCAGCTGGATCAGTTGGTCTCCTGGTTTCGTCCTCGTCTTCCTGACTGATGTTCCCCCCAGAGGTGGCTCTATTCTGGGCCACGCTGCTTCCTGTCAGCGTCCTCTCTGGACCGCCCTCTGCTTCTGATTGGTTGAAGCCGTCTCCTCCTTTCAAGGACGGCCGATCTGTCGTCATCTCCAGCTCCGAGCCGGGCCCTCCCTTCTCTTCCTGGCTTCCCTCTGAATATTCCACATCCAACATGCCGGGATCGGAGAAGTCCTGCCGGGGCCCGTCGAACAGGGCGAGGTCCTTCAGGGCCTCCAGGTCTCCGGGGGCCTCAGAGGACCGCGACAGGGGTCTCCAGCGGCCGCCGTACGGCTCTCCTCTCACCAAAGACTGCAGCACCAGCGTCTGCGGTGACGCTCTGCGCAGGAAGGCGAGGACCGAGTCGGCCCCGGGTCTCTCTCGGGGCTGGCAGTTCTCTCTCTGCTGGCAGTTCAGGATGTAGCAGCGACCCTCAAACAGCCAGGCCAGGTCGTAACCCGGCAAGTCGCAGCACGCCGCCACGCACTGCGGCAGAGACGCCACGCCGGGTACCCGCAAGATACCGCTGCTCTCCACCGCCGGAGACACCACTGCCTCGGAGAAGGTCGCCCCCTGCCAGCACTGAGACGCCATTACAGCTGCAACGCAAACAAACACTTCATGAGCCTCTGAACCAGCAGTGTCCAGTCCAACAGTGAAGTGTGTAAATAACAGAGACCACCTGCGGGTCGTTAAGAACCTGCGGGACACCTGTAAGTTGTTAAGGACACCTGTAGGTAGTTAAGGACACCTGCGGGTCGTTAAGGACACCTGCGGGTCAATAAGGACACCTGCGGGTCAATAAGGACACCTGCGGGACACCTGTAGGTCGTTAAGAACACCTGCGGGTCAATAAGGACACCTGTAGGTTGTTAAGGACACCTGCGGGTCGTTAAGGACACCTGCGGGTCAATAAGGACACCTGCGGGTCAATAAGGACACCTGTAGGTCGTTAAGGACACCTGCGGGTCAATAAGGACACCTGCGGGACACCTGTAGGTCGTTAAGGACACCTGCGGGTCAATAAGGACACCTGCGGGACACCTGTAGGTCGTTAAGGACACCTGCGGGTCAATAAGGACACCTGCGGATCGTTAAGGACACCTGCGGATCGTTAAGGACACCTGTGGGTCGTTAAGGACACCTTCGGGTCAATAAGGACACCTGCGGATCGTTAAGGACACCTGCGGGTCGTTAAGGACACCTGCGGGTCGTTAAGGACACCTGTGGGTCGTTAAGGACACCTGCGGGTCGTTAAGGACACCTGTGGGTCGTTAAGGACACCTGCGGGTTGTTAAGGACACCTGCGGATCGTTAAGGACACCTGCGGATCGTTAAGGACACCTGTGGGTCGTTAAGGACACCTGCGGGTCAATAAGGACACCTGCGGGTCAATAAGGACACCTGCGGATCGTTAAGGACACCTGCGGGTCGTTAAGGACACCTGTGGGTCGTTAAGGACACCTGCGGGTCAATAAGGACACCTGCGGGACACCTGTAGGTCGTTAAGGACACCTGCGGGACACCTGTAGGTCGTTAAGGACACCTGTAGGTCGTTAAGGACACCTGTGGGACACCTGCGGGTCAAATATATTGTGACTAAAATCTGATCCAGTCTGAATAAAGTTCTGTGGTTCTGGTTCTGTTCAGTAATCAGTCAGACTTTACCTTGGACACTGTGGAGCAGCAGCAGCGTTTTCTCCCACATGGTCGCTGCGTCTGAGAAGAGAGTGACGTCAATCAAAGCTCGAAATTATAGATGATGATGCACTGCTGTATGAAAGAGTGTGTGTGTGTGTGTGTCTGTGTGTGTGTCTCTGTGTGTGTGAGTTTCAGCACCACGCTGCCGGACAGCGCCACACGGAGCCCCGCCCAGCAGCAGCAGCTCGGTGTCTGAAAATAAACGCACCTCCATCCCGCAGTCACCGCAAACACAAACCTGATTTATGACAGCGAGCCGTGATGGAGCGTTTACACCTGATTTACATAAAAACACGTTTACGGCTCGTCTGTGTCCAAATGATGCGCAGGTCGCCCTCCACCGAACTCCGTTTAAAATCACAATCATTTAAAAAGTTCTCGCTTATTATCAAATATATATAATTAATCTCATAATAATTTGAACAGTTTCCACATCTGTGTACACCTCTGTTACATTCGGCACACATCCATGACACTAAAAAACACATTTAAAATGTAAAACTTTAACTTTGTCAGCAGCTCAGTCTGTGGCACCGGCGGGACTACTTCTTCATCCTCAGCGGAGCAGAGCCGCTTCAAACCGGGGATTCGGTGTCATCACGTCCGGGCACGTCGGTGAGACGTAAAACAACAAGAAGTAAATAAAGAAATCTGAATAATTCACGGTGGAAACCGTCTTTCTAACGACTCGCGCGTCCCGCATCCTGACGTTAAATCAGCGGGTTTGTGAGCGGAGTCTGGCGGGAGTGACGCACCGCGGAGGAGGGGGAGGAAGAGGAGGAGGAGGAGGAAGAGGAGATGGACGGTGACTGACGCCGACATTTTGTTGATTATTTTCCCGCTCTGAGGTCAAAAGGCGCCAACGCTGCCGCGGCTCGAGTCCATTAAACCGGTCCTCGGTGTCCTCGGTGTCCGGTTAAACGTTAAAACACACGAATAACTCACCCGGTACCGGCCCACTCCCTCCTCCTCCAGTTCTCCCAGTGTGGCTCTCTTTTACCGGTTCTGGTTCCGGACGGTGAGTCCAGCCCGTCCCACAGGTGACATGCCGGGGGCGGTTTAATTGGTCCCGCGGGCGGTGCCGGACTTCGAGCCGAGGGAACCCGAGCAGGGTCGAGTCAGCAGCAACACACGATATCCGGTCATTGGTTTTCAAAATAAAACGAGTATCCTGTGTCTAACCTTATTCTGAGGACACCACGTGTCCAGCTGCATGTCAAGGTAAATTCCTGTTATATTTATACTATATTCACCCTTTACAAATGACCTATGACATACAATAATAATATATCATTAGAATATATGTTAGTTCAGCTTGAGCACAACCATCCCTGACTCAGAAACTGGACTGTCCAGGACTGAACAGCCACTCTGCAGGTGGGACTTCCGGACCTGAAGGCCGGTTCAGGTCGGCACCATCACACTGAACACAGGCCCCATGTGTACATGTGTGCTCAGGCCCTCCTCTGTGGATCTTCCTGAGGTTTCTTCCACATTTTTTCCCTGTTAAAGGTTTTTGTGTCACTCTCTCCGAGGGTCTAAGCACAGAGGGGGTCACTCCCTGTACAGATTGTAAAGCCTCAGAGGAAAATGGACTTTGTGACTTTGGACTGCACAAATAAAACTTGATCTGATAATCAAATTTCTCAGGTCTGCTGATGAGGCCTTTCTAATTCTGTTAAATATAATTCGATTAATTAGATAATGTGAAATATGATTTAAAAACATTTAGAATAATTTATTTTTTTGTAGAAATATATAAAATAAAATAATCTGTATAATTAAAGTACACAATAATATTTGGTAGATTGAAAAAAATAGAGAGTTAATAATGACAAACACGCCTGTATTTACAAAAATAAATCAAAATGGCGGCTCTGCCAGGAATGGTGCCAAAAAGAGCGGGAAAAAAGAGCGGGAAAATTTAACATTGGCGCTAATGGACGGAATGTTGACAGCTTGAGTGAGTCACATGACTGAGAGGAAAATCTGTACCACAAATTTATTTTTAAGCTCCTCCCAGCGGCACAAATTTCACTCTACAGAAATAATTTCAACATCAAATTGTTTGAAAATTTGTGCTGCTCGCTCACATTAAACTGCTGAAGCTGTCAGACTGATAGTTTTGGCTCTGTTGGCTCAGATGTGTCAGGATCACCCATCACCTGCCCTATTTACTCCCATATTAACAGAGCAGAAATTTCCCGGAGGAGCACAGATGCATCGTTTTTTTTTAACTCGCTCCAACAGTCGCATTTTTAACTTTAGCCACACAAATTATACATCAGCACGTTCAGCAAGACCTCAGGATTCTTATAATCCACTACGTTCATTGATGCGACCATCACTGTCTCTTATAATGAAGCTGAACTTTCGAGACTTTCTCTCTCTCTCTCTCAGCAGCGTCAACTGACCGTTGCTCTGCTCTGATTGGTCGACTGCAGTGGCGCTGGCAGCCGTGCTGACTGTGATTGGCTGAACTGAAGTCTCTGTGTATCTTCATTGATAGTCATAGCTACATTGTAAATGTCGGCCATATTGTTGCTTCTTCTCTTGTGGTATTAATACTGTACTTAGTACTGTTAATTAACCTTAAATTATGTAATATCTTATTGGTTTAAAAACTGAAACTTATTAATTTAAATAATTAGATATAAAATAATAAAATGTTGTTTTGATTCTTTACAAACGACGAAACAGCACAAACATTTTGGGGCTTGTCCCGGGCTTTTATTTTTGTGTTTTCTTAAAAAAACAAAAAAACATTTACAACTGAAATCACAGCCAGATATAAATTACAACAAACAGCAAACAACAGTTTATCTATTTTAAATACACTCCTCTGCTGACTGTGAATCGATAAAACAACCTGCAACACAACAAGTCCCTTCAATTCAAAGTGCAGTCCGCTGCATTGAAAGCAGTGAGGTGTGATCACGCAGCGTCCACGCCTCAGCTGTCACATTTAAAACAATAAAATCTCTTTTCCAACAGTAAACTTCCACTTTTTAAGTTTGAGTCGATATTTTCACACAAACAAGGTTTTGGTTTGCTTCAGGGCAGCTGGCTGCAGCCTCATAGTAAGTCAATCTAAACTGATCGATCAGGAACATTTCTGTGATCTATGAATGAAACTGTG
>CM014091.1:33545580-33600580 GCA_004119915.2 Collichthys lucidus
GCCACCTGGTGGAAGGAGCAGCCGTCAGTTCAAACACAGTGTGAGCATCAGTGTGTGTGTGTGTGTGTGTGTGTGTGTGTGTGTGTGTGTGTGAGAGGCGGTGTCTTACTGTGGATCCTCCACAGGATGTAGAGGGGCGGCCACTGGTCCACGTCAGGGGTCAGGGTGTCCCAGAGGAGCCTCACCCTCACCGCCGAGTTCTCAGACTGGGAAACAAACAACAAGTGTGACGAGAGACCAGACCAGGTCTTTGGATCACATGACTTTAATCTCAGCGTCATTCCCAAATGTTGACAAAAGACGTGACATTGGGTCCTGGTTCATCTAGTCCTGGTTCATCTAGTCCTGGTTCATCTAACTCTGGTTCATCTAGTCCTGGTTCATCTAGTCCTGGTTCATCTAGTCCTGGTTCATCTAGTCCTGGTTCATCTAGTCCTGGTTCATCTAACTCTGGTTCATCTAACTCTGGTTCATCTAGTCCTGGTTCATCTAGTCCTGGTTCATCTAACTCTGGTTCATCTAACTCTGGTTCATCTAGTCCTGGTTCATCTAGTCCTGGTTCATCTAACTCTGGTTCATCTAACTCTGGTTCATCTAGTCCTGGTTCATCTAGCCCTGGTTCATCTAGTCCAGTTTTTTCTAGTCCTGGTTCGTCTAATCCTGGTTCGTCTAGTCCTGGTTCGTCTAGCCCTGGTTCATCTAGTCCTGGTTCGTCTAGTCCTGGTTCGTCTAGCACTGGTTCGTCTAGTCCTGGTTCGTCTAGTCCTGGTTCATCTAACTCTGGTTCGTCTAGTCCTGGTTCGTCTAGTCCTGGTTCATCTAACTCTGGTTCATCTAACTCTGGTTCGTCTAACTCTGGTTCGTCTAGCCCTGGTTCGTCTAGCCCTGGTTCGTCTAGCCCTGGTTCGTCTAGCCCTGGTTCATCTAGTCCTGGTTCGTCTAGTCCAATTTTTTCTAGTCCAGTTTTTTCTAATCCTGGTTCGTCTAGCCCTGGTTCATCTAGCCCTGGTTCGTCTAGCCCTGGTTCATCTAGCCCTGGTTCGTCTAGCCCTGGTTCATCTAGCCCTGGTTCATCTAGCCCTGGTTCGTCTAGCCCTGGTTCGTCTAGTCCAATTTTTTCTAGTCCAGTTTTTTCTAATCCTGGTTCGTCTAGTCCTGGTTCGTCTAGTCCAGTTTTTTCTAATCCTGGTTCGTCTAATCCTGGTTCGTCTAATCCTGGTTCATCTAACTCTGGTTCATCTAACTCTGGTTCGTCCAACTCTGGTTCGTCTAGCCCTGGTTCATCTAGTCCTGGTTCGTCTAGTCCTGGTTCGTCTAGTCCTGGTTCGTCTAGTCCAATTTTTTCTAGTCCAGTTTTTTCTAATCCTGGTTCGTCTAGTCCAGTTTTTTCTAATCCTGGTTCGTCTAGTCCTGGTTCGTCTAGTCCAGTTTTTTCTAATCCTGGTTCGTCTAGTCCTGGTTCGTCTAGTCCAGTTTTTTCTAATCCTGGTTCATCTAGTCCTGGTTCATCTAGTCCTGGTTCGTCTAGCCCTGGTTCATCTAACTCTGGTTCATCTAACTCTGGTTCATCTAGTCCTGGTTCGTCTAGTCCTGGTTCTTCTAGTCCAGTTTTTTCTAATCCTGGTTCGTCTAGTTCTGGTTCGTCTAGTCCGGTTTTTTCTAGTCCTGGGTTACCTTGTCCTGGTTTATGTAGTCCTGGTTTATGTAGTTGTGTTATTTGGTGTTAAAATAAACGTCTTGTTCTGTGTTACCTGTGTGAACTGGCTGACCAGTGGCGATGATCTGACCAGTTGCAGCAGGTTGTTGGGCAGTCCGAGGCGCTGAAAGTACCAGACCAGGTTCCAGAAGATGATGGAGTGGTTGTCTAGGAACTGAGGCTGAGCCAGCACCGCCTCGCCCTCGTTCTCCAGCAGACTCTCCAGCTCCTTCCTGAGAACCAAAGGGCTCAGGTAGGCCACCGTCACCTGTGGAGCCCCGCCCACTGAGGAACCCTGAGGGAGGGGAGGGGGGTCAGAGTCCGTCAGGGGGACGACAGGATGTGAAAGAACAGAAACTTGAACTGGAACAAAACGTGTTACCATGGTCGTCCTGCTGTTCTCGGAGTAGCTGCTGGTCTCGGAGCTGGAGTCTTCACTCAAACCATTACACTGGTGTCGCAGCGAGGCCTCCTGACCACTGGGGGGCCTCACGGCGCTCTCCACCTCGTCCTCCATGTTCCAGTTGCTGCGCTCCGTGCTGAGAGAAAAGGACAAAGAGGACGACTTAACATGGACGGACGTTAGCTCACTCGATTAATCTAGCTTAGCATCGTCATCTGGAACAACTCTGGACTCTGAGGGTGACACAAGAGAGCACGATGTTTAACCCTGGTTCATCTAGTCCTGGTTCATCTAATCCTGAGCTATCTAGTCCTGATTTATCTAACCCTGGTTCATCTAGTCCTGGTTCATCTAGTCCTGGTTCATCTAGTCCTGGTTCATCTAATCCTGGTTCATCTAGTCCTGGTTCATCTAATCCTGGTTCATCTAATCCTGGTTCATCTAATCCTGGTTCATCTAGTCCTGGTTCATCTAGTCCTGGTTCATCTAGTCCTGGTTCATCTAGTCCTGGTTCATCTAGTCCTGGGTTATCTAATCCTGATTGATCTAATCCTGGTTCATCTAATCCTGAGCTATCTAGTCCTGGTTCATCTAGTCCTGGTTCATCTAGTCCTGGTTCATCTAGTCCTGGTTCATCTAGTCCTGGTTCATCTAAACCTGGTTCATCTAACCCTGGTTCATCTAACCCTGGTTCATCTAACCCTGGTTCATCTAATCCTGGTTTATTTAGTCCTGGTTCATCTAGTCCTGGTTCATCACAGCCTGTCATAACAGACCTGGTTCTGGTTCTGTACCTGCTGACAGGTCCGAAGTCACAGATCTCGGCGTTCAGGAAGGGGACGAAGGAGGCGCAGCAGAACGGGCAGGACGAGTTCAGGTTGGAGTCGTCCGACGTCCAGCCGGCCATGATCTCCTCGTCGTAAACTAACGAGTTACAGCTGCGACACAGAGAGCAGCTGGACATCAACACCTGGACAGACAGAGAGACAGAGGGGGACGGGGTTAACACTGACGGAGACTCAGAGGAGACGTCGCTGTAGTCGACCCGTTTACCTCCAGGCCTGTCGCCTCTTGATTGGCGTCCCAGGACCGGCGCAGAGGATAGGCTGGACTGGGCGTGTCCGTCAAGTCGAGGTCACTTCCTACAGACAATGAACTCTGAGGAAAGATGACACGGGTCCAGGTTAGTGGAAGAACAAGACGATGTTGGACAAAGGTGAAGTACTTTGGGAACACAGGTGACTAAACTCAGCGGAGCATCGAACACACGAGTCGACACAGAGCGGGAACTAAAAAACAACCTTCTGCCGTCTACGTTAAAGTCCGTGTAAACAGTTTGTCAGACCAAAGTTATAAACGCTGACGTCATGAACAGACTGAACCTTGATAACAAACCTCGGAGGTAGCGCTGACCAGCCTCTCTTTGGCTCTCAGCAGCGTTTCAGCCACCTGAGCTTTCCTCGACTGTCTCTGTTCAGACACCCGGCGTCCGATCCCTGCTCCTCCTCCTGGTCGCCGGTCGTCCACGCTGGCGGCTCGTCGAACAGACACTCGGTGTCTGGTCGGAGTGAGGAGCTGCTGGAGTTTTCCTGCCAGACCTCCTCGGCTCGGGGAGGCGACGTTGTTGTAGTTCTCGTCCACGACTTTATTTCTGCCGGCCGTGTCTCGAGTTCCTGCGGGTCTGGAGGTCAGAGATGGCGGAAGATCAAACATTAGTTTGGATCCACTAAAGAAACAGCTGAGTTGTTTTTCCCACCATGACCAACCTGCCGTCTCTCTCCGCCGGCTGGCAGCTGCAGTCTGACTCGGAGTCGGCCGACTCGGCACAGTCTTTGTAGAAGGTGGAGAGGCAGACCTGACTCCTCTGGACCAGAACACCACCAGGGGGCGCCGGAGGCGGTGTGGAGGTGTCTCTGCGTCCTATGGGAGGTTTGCGGGAGACGGGGTCGTCGCAGCCGTTGGTCGCTGCGTTACGGAGGGCGGTGTTCTTGCAGAGACGGACCTCTGTGGGACGGGAAGGGACACGACAGGACGTCAGAGAGTTTCGCTCGACAAAGACAAAGACAAAGACCGTTTGTGTCTTACTGTCGCTCGGCGTCTTCATGCTGCTCAGACTGTTGCTCTTCACCAGCGAACCCGTCAGAGACTCGTGACTGGAGCTTTCAGACAGGCCGCTCCAGCTGGACTGACGAATCAGAGTCGAGTGTGGGCGGAGCCTCTGGTCATCCATCATTGCTTCTTTAAAATAGAATTGACCGTTACAGCTCGGCTCGATTCTTTTACCAATAAACATTCGAAGAAACAAAGTATTTCCTGACCTCCTCGCGATCCCACCGAGCCGCTCTTCTGGCGCCGTTTGATTGGCTGTCTGAACTGAGCCACAGCCAATAGGACGTTCCTCAGCTTGGCCCAGCGGAGACGTCCGCCCTGACTGGTGGACGGCCACTTGCTCTCCAGGACAGCCTGAGGACAGAGGACGGCCGATAAAAACCAACACGCACGCAGACATGGAAGTACGGAGGCCCGACAGTGACAAAAGGCAGCGCAGTGAAGAACATCAAGAAGTGAATAGTAAAATAAAAAGATCAAACCGGAGATGATCTTTGATACAAGAAGTTACAACGACTGAGAAACACGGTGACAGACACGTGATAAAGACGTGTCAGAATATTTTAGGTTGTTTAGTGGATATTTAGCTGAATACTGAGGTGGGAAATCACATTATGTTTTCTTCAAATCAAACTGACTGTAAAAACTTTATTACACTAAACTTTGTTTGTTTGTTTTGTTACAGTTTTCCTCGTTACACCGCCATGTTTGTAGTCCTGCTTCCTGAGGCGGCTGAATGACGCCTGGGTGCTCAAACAAGCCACCTGTAACCACGCCCACCTGTCAATCAAAGCGTCCACGCTCTTAATCCTGCATAACTTTAAGCCTTAATATAATGTGAACAGGTGAGTTGTATATAAATTCACCCTCAGTACAGTTGTCATGAACGGGGAAATTAGCTACAGAGACCAAAACTGTTTTTTGTACCAGGCTGTAAACATGTTTATTTCTGCTGTGAAACATGGGGACTTATGGAGACTGACTCACTGCTGGAGCCAGCCTCAGGTGGACGTTAGAGGAACTGCAGCTTGTGGTACTTCCTGGTGTTGGCTTGGTCCAGGTCAGGGATTGGACAGGATGTATGTGTGTGTGTGTGTGTGTGTGTGTGTGTGTGTGTGTGTGTGTACCTTGTTGTAGTATCCGTAGGTGATGGTGTTGGGGGTGATTCCAGCCTTCTTCATCTCCAGCAGGACTCGAACAGCGAGGACTGGCTGACCGTACTGACCACAGAGCTGCATCAGGATCCTGTAACACACCTGACACACACACACACACACACACACACACACACACACACACACACACACACGTGACTTGTTTACAATCCGTGGTCAGCCTCTGATTGGTCAGTATGAACCAAACCTGCTAACATGTGACTGTTGGACCTGCTCAGAGTCTCACCTCGTCCGGCAGCACCACCTTGCGGTTCTCCATGTGTTTGAGGACGTCGTAGGCCGTGTGCAGCGCGCGCACCTTCGCGCTCTCCGCCTTGACGAAGGTGGGCAGGTAGATGAACCAGAGGCCGTAACAGTGACCCAGCAGACACTTGGACCACATGTCCGCCACCGCCGAGTACTTCTGGGCTCGCTTCTGGGCCAACTTGATCTCCTGTGGAGGTGAGAGACGAGTAGAAGCTCGATCTCTGAGTTTCAGATCAAACTTTGATCACGTGACCACATTTTCTGTCAATGTACCTGTTTTGTGCGTCTGGGGGCGGGGCTACTCGGAGCGCTGCCCTTAGCCGGGACCCGGAGCTGATCCTGGGGCCGGTCAAAGAGCTCCAGCCTCAGCGTGGGGAAGGTTTCATAGCTGGACACAAGGAAGGAAACACGTAACGTCAAACACAGACACGCGTCACTCTCTCCTTTACAGCATGAAGCAGAAACTACAAACACAAACATTCATATTCTCCTTACCTGTAGAGGGCGGCGCACTCGGACCCGTCCGGTTCTTGAGGTTCTTCAGGAGGCATGATGAAGACCGTGTGTTCCCCGCTGTGAGTCTCATCCAGATCGATCAGCCTCACCTCCTCCGGCTTCTCCACGTCCACCTGGTGACAAACATGACGTTAACACTGGGTCCTGATCACAGTTTGGATCGCTGCGAGCGACACTCAGACGGTGCTGACCTTTTGGACGCACTCATCGAAGAACTCGAGGCAGGCGTGTCGGTCGCTCACAAACGAACACTCCTCGATGAACTGAGTGAACATCTGAGTCCTCGTCAGCTGGCTGTAAAACTTCTGCTGCGTCCGATCGCGAGATTTCAGGAAACCTGCAGGAAGAAGAAGAGGAAGATCATCCAGCGATGGCCGTCACTGTGGCTGGTCCATATGTTTGAATCCAACAACCGGCGCTCACCCTGCAGGTTGAACAGCGAGCTGCAGTCGGTGGTGGTGTCCGACGGCGCCTGGGTGATGGGCAGCAGGAACGTCCGGTACCCTCGCAGCAGGCAGCTCATGAAGCGAAGGAACGCCTCCTGGATCTCCAACTCCAGCTGCTTCTGACTCCTGTAGATCTGATCGTAGTCCGTCAGCAGGAACTCCAACGTCGCCTCCTCCTGACCGGGAGTGCAAACTGCATCGACGAGGAGAAAACACGGGTCTGTGAAAGTGCTCAGAGGAAGTTTGATCTGATCTCATAAGCCCGGTGAGTCGAGCTGGATGGACTCAACACAGCAGCCACGACTAAAACACCAGCTGAGCAGACGATGAAACATAATTTAACAAACGAACATCACGCTGTGTGGAAGAAGACCCGAGTCCATAAAACTCACTGAGAGCTCGGCTCATTTCTTCATCAGACTCTGAGTCGGACATACAGCTTGAGAGATTTTATTTTGAAAAGTCAGTCATGTGACACTCACTCTTCTCCAGGGTCTTGTGCAGGTTGGTGAGGGTGTTGAACAGAGTCTTGCCGTGCTTCCTGGGTAACGATCGCCATGACAACGGCTTCTTGTCCTCTGACCTGAGACACGCGAGGAGAAATCAGGACACGTCACGTTTAACGTTCGACACAGACTCAGCTTCAGGGTCGGCACGGCGACGGACTCACTGAAAAATGGTGTTGGTGTCCAGGTCAACACACACCACGTCGGTGGGGGGGTCGTACAGGTCGAAGTAGCTGGAGTGGACGCCCACGATGAACGGCATCGGAGCGAGCAGCACGTCAGCCATCTGCAGCGGACACAGAGGGATGTACGGACAGAGCCAGCGCAGAGGGAAACTCATCTGTTCGACACAGAGAGAGAGACATTATTATTCTAATTATTATTGTACAGACCTCATTCTGTCAACGCAAGTGTGTGCGAGTCTTACGGAGACGAGCGCCTCGCTGACGGAGGTCAGGACGTCGGGCCGGAGCGAGTGCAGCAGCAGTTTGTGTTCGGTGAGGACGGCGAGCAGCAGCGTGCAGGCGTTCTCCGGGCCGAGGTTCTGCAGCAGCTTCAGGAAGCTCGCGCCGCTGTCACACACAAACGTGAACAGGTTCATCAACAGGTCATGATTTATTTCAAACATCGTTTCTGCTCGACAGTGAACTGACCTGAGCGGCAGTGGAGAGGAGACCGGCTGGCAGAGCAGCAGGTTGTCGTACGGAGAGAGCTGCGAGAGACAGTCGACGTTACACACGATGTACATAAACACACGGAGGGTGGATATTTAGTTTTTAAGGGGGTTTCAGTTTTCACAGGTTTGGCAACAGTTGATTCAGTTATGAGATTTTACTCTCCAACTTTATTCTTAAAAGAAACAAACGTGTCCTGAGGAAGAACACCACGAGCTGTTTCAATAAACAATAAATCTGATCATCCGACTGAAGCCGACTCTTGTTTCAGTCGTTGTAAAGTTGGTGAGTAAATTGTCGCCGTCGCTGAACAACGACCAAAATTTCTTTAAAAGTCATTAAAGCAATTAATTTAATCTGTCAAACATTCAGAGGAACGCAGAATTAACTGGATGATCAAGCGGGTGTCATCATAAAAATCATCACCGACTCATTTCTAATTCAAAGAATTACGTCAATTAATTGGAAACGATTAACAAATAAATTAACTACTTCTGATCGGACACCTTTACCCAGCTGAGGTTGACACCGGATCAGCACCAACATCCTGTTGAAGGAGGAAGTGAAGGATTAATCACTGCTGCCCACAAACTACCCAATACTGTCTAATAATAAGTGCTTGAATCTGGTCACACTTCACAGCTCCGAGCAGACTAACATGGTGTGAGGAGTTCCTCAGGGCTCAATCCTCGGTCCCCTTTTATTTGCTTCCGTGACGCCATTAAACCAAATAAGAGACAATAAAACTGAATCAAAAGTTTAGAACAGATTTGTAGTTTTAGAATTATACATGATTTTTGTTTTTTAACGTTCTGCACAGAATCTTATCGACTCTAAAACTCTAAAACACTAAACTTCACATCTGTGACGTGTTTCTAAAGATTTACGTCTTCAGCCACAGACAGGAAGTCAGAAACACACGTCGTGTTTCCATCCAAATGTGCCACAAAATCTGAAGAGTCTCAACAATCCTTTTAAAGAAAACATGAATGAACGCTCGTTTCCGTGCACTAACATTATGTTGAATATTAGCAGTCGATTTACAAGAGGAACAGTAGGTGGCGCCAATTCTCCGGTCAGAAAACCAGAAGAAGCAGACGTCATTAAAAGGTGTGAAACAAACAGGAAACAGGAAGTAAATAAGACATTTGTTTGTTTCAGATCTGTGTGTGTCATGTGACTTCAACGCTCGCGACGTCACAACTGTGTGAAAAACCTGAAAAACCACCTGGAGAGAGCCGAAGCCATGCCGAATCTTTCTAATGCAACGCTACAAAAGTAATCCAAATACGTTGACGGACACGCGGCTGCTGAAAAATGCAAATATACGAAAACACACCAGCTTTAAGATACGCTGTAAACATCTGACCTTTGACCTCGAAATCAAACCTCTCCGTCTCTCTGTGTGACGTTTTTTTTGTCATGTTATCAATCCAACATATTACTTTTAAAGCCGTGATCACATTGCATGTTGCAGGATCGAGTCCCGGTCTGTACCTGGACGAGGATGCGAGGCCTCTGTGGCGAGGGAAACGGGACGTTGTGCATGAAGCTGGAGATGTGTCTGCAGGGAGAGAAAACACATCAAGACTGCAGCAGAGCAGACCGAGGCCAAAAACAGAAGAAACAACTTTTATGGTGCGCTGACTTTTCGAGCGGCAGGACGTGAGGTCCGGAGATGGAGTATCTGTAGACGAAGGTGAGGAACTTCTGGAAGACGTTGAAGAAGGGCCAGTGCGAGAGGACGCAGATGCTCTTCTTCACCTGCAGGCTGCGGTTGGTGATCGGCCGCCGGTCGACCACGCTGAGCAGCCCGAGCCTCACGCTCTGCCGCTCCGACAGCAGCTCCCGGGAGAACGACTCGTAGAATTGGATGGCGGCTCCGTAAACCTGCAGGGAGAGCAGGAGGCCGACTTATCAAGCAAACACGTCCATCAGAGCCAAACTGATCTCTGTGTACAGATGATGCTGCTCCTCCAACCTTGTCCCCGGAGGCGGAGGTGAGAACGAAGGTGGAGAAGACGGGCAGCTGGTACTTGGTGTTCAGCGGCCAGCTCTCCACAGTGACGCCCATCGGCAGACAGAAGACCGGAACCGACTCCGGCAGAGGAAACGCCTCCAGGTCCTCCTCTGGATACCGGCTGATCAGATCTGCAGCACACAGCAGTTCATCTGTTTACAACTGAATAATCAATTTTAATGTGCAAGCAAGAGGAACCATTAAAAAAATCCAAATCCAAGATATTTCACACAAAAGTCCAGAATTATTGACACCCTAACTTAAATATTTGGTGGCACGATAAATAAATAACTGAACTCGCTTCCTGAAACCATCAGTGAGTTCCAGCCCAGTCCAGGTCTTTCAGACTTGATGGGTTCTTGGATGGATGGGCGGATGTAGATTTGGACTCAGTCCAGCTCTGTTAGGCTCATTGTCCTGCTGTAAGACCCAGAGTCTTCAGATTTCATGCACACAGTGAAGACGTTCAGAGCCTGAACCCCAAAACATCAGCGAACCTCCACCGTGTTTGGCTGTAGGGAACCGTGAACCCTCAGCTTTAGTCTCATCTGTCCACAGGACGTTCTCCCAGAAACATTTTGGATTCCTCAGGTAACGTTTTAATCTGGCTTTATGATTTATGGTTCAGTCACCAAAGCTAGCACCTGTGAAGTGCTACAGGTGAGTGAGAGAGTTGGTGAGTGTTTGAAATACAATTATTTCTCAGGATTCTAAAATTGATTTAACTTCGTCCGGTCCATTTTTGGAGTTTTGTGTGGAAGGCTGTAGATTTGGCTGCCGTAGTTTTTTTGTACCGACTCGATGCGAACACAAGAAATAAACATGAGAATACTAAAACATTTGAATCGTAAACAGTTTTAGAGAAACATAGTTCATTACGTGACAGAATTGCAGGGAAATATTTAAATTATGGATCCTTCAGCTTGCTTCTGTACTGTTTTGAGACACATCATGTTTTCAGTCGTTCTGGTAGCTTGGTCCAGGCTGTGGGAGCTCCGGTAACATCCCAGTTATGTAGCAGAGCGACAGATACTCACTGGCTTTGTAGACCAAGGCGTTGGCTTTGGCCACAGCTCTCTTGTAGCACACATACAGAGCTGGACCCCACTGGAGACAAACAAACACACAACAACATCCATGAACTCAAAAAACTCAAGTATACTTCATTGAAATTCATTATTTGATCAAAACAGGAGGCCATAATCTGATAGAGGATACGACTGAATCGAAAGTTTAGATTTCTGTTTCTGGTTTCTTTCTTATATTTCACCCTTTAGTCAGAGTTTGACAAAACGCCGTTACCCCACATCATGGTACGTTTGCCCCGCCCGGTGCTCACCATGCCGGTGTTGAGGTTCTTGTCGACCCGGCAGAAGGTGTGCGGGGCGACCTCTCCTTTGCTGGGCAGCAGCAGGGCGATGTCGGTGACACCCAGCGTGTGGAGGCCCTGAGAGTCCAGAGCACGCCGGTACGTCAGGAACACCCGGTGAGCCGTCGGAGCGCCGCCGGCGCTCAGGCTGGCCGAGCGGCTGTAGGGCGTCGTCTCGATGACGTACCAGCCCTGCTTCAGCTGCTCCTTCCCTTCATACAGAACCCTGCGGAGAGAGACACCGTCGAGACATGAAGTCAGCGTCTTAGCTGAGTGTGTTAGCATGGAGTCAGTCTCCATAAGTCCCCATGTCCAAATGTCCAACAGCAGAAATAAACATGTTTACAGCCTGGTACAGAGAGACTACGTTCAGGTTTTAGACAGTCTGCGGGGACGTCACAGAGACTACGTCCAGGTTTAGACAGTCTGCGGGGACGTCACAGAGACTACATCCAGGTTTTAGACAGTCTGCGGGGACGTCACGGAGACTACGTCCAGGTTTTAGACAGTCTGCGGGGACGTCACGGAGACTATGTCCAGGTTTTAGACAGTCTGTGGGGACGTCACAGAGACTACGTTCAGGTTCTAGACAGTCTGTGGGGACGTCACGGAGACTACGTCCAGGTTTAGACAGTCTGCGGGGACGTCACAGAGACTACGTCCAGGTTCTCAACAGTCTGCGGGGACATCACGGAGACTACGTCCAGGTTTTAGACAGTCTGCGGGGACGTCACGGAGACTATGTCCAGGTTTTAGACAGTCTGTGGGGACGTCACAGAGACTACGTTCAGGTTCTAGACAGTCTGTGGGGACGTCACGGAGACTACGTCCAGGTTTAGACAGTCTGCGGGGACGTCACAGAGACTACGTCCAGGTTTTCAACAGTCTGCGGGGACGTCACGGAGACTACGTCCAGGTTTTGGACAGTCTGCGGGGACATCACGGAGACTACGTTCAGGTTTTAGACAGTCTGTGGGGACGTCACGGAGACTACGTCCAGGTTTTGGACAGTCTGCGGGGACATCACGGAGACTACGTTCAGGTTTTAGACAGTCTGCAGGGACGTCACGGAGACTACGTCCAGGTTTAGACAGTCTGCGGGGACGTCACAGAGACTACGTCCAGGTTTTAGACAGTCTGCGGAGACGTCTCAGAGACTACGTCCAGGTTTTAGACAGTCTGCGGGGACGTCACAGAGACTACGTCCAGGTTTTCAACAGTCTGCGGGGGCGTCACGGAGACTACGTCCAGGTTTTAGACAGTCTGTGGGGACGTCACGGAGACTACGTCCAGGTTTTAGACAGTCTGTGGGGACGTCACAGAGACTACGTCCAGGTTTTCGACAGTCTGTGGTTCTTTACTCATGACAGGAACAGAAAGATGTAATCTGATTATTTAGAGGATTAGCTTCGTTAAGTGTAATCCACAGTAATTAAACAGTGACAGAAACAGACGATTTTGCATTACATCATCTCTGGATTACATAAGATGGAACATGAACTAAATCTGAAGCAGAGCTTTGAGTCCACGTGTTTATTATTCATTAGACTCGCAGCTCAGTTCTTCACGTCAGCTTCACTGTCAGGCTGCATGTGTAGAAATATATAGAAGCATGTTGCTGTGGTCATTTCACTCACGGTACTCCATCAATCAAAGGTCAAACTGTAACTGTCCGACCGACTGACCGACTGTCCGACTGTCCGACTGACCGACTGACCGACTGACTGACTGACTGACAACACATCGAGCTGCGACTGCAGAGGATTCATGGTTTTTAAATTCAGCCTCGCTCCGTTTGTTTTACTCCGTCACTTTTTCCTCTTCTTGGACATTTTGGGATTATTCGTAGATACTTAGTGCAACACTGCAATCTAGTGTCCGGAGGCATTGTGGGAGATGTAGTCCTTAATTAAGCTCTTGCGGGCACACGCGTGTCATGTTTCCTGCAGGAGTAGTTTAATCTCACTGAGGACAAAGTGTCGACATCTGCAGCCACGAGTGACTTTGGAGCCAGCGAGCTCGGATTATTCTCGGAGCATCACATCATCATTACAACATTGGCCAAAGTTAAAGTGAGCGAGCGATGCTGAGGCTCCAGTGCCTGTCACTTCAGTCCTGTCGACGGTCTGCAGCTCATCGTCTGTTCATGTGAAATAAAAACCAAGGTGCGACAAGCTGTCAGAAAAATAATCAGCAACAACACTGAAGTCACCATTTGATGCTTTTACCTCTTTAAATTGACATATTCTTCAACATTAAAATAAATTAAATAACCCTCCCGTTGTGTCGGCCGTGTACTGGTCAGACTCACCCGAGGTCCAGGATGGGCGGCTTGTCTCGCCCTCGGCGGTAGCACAGGTAAAGGTGCGGGTTGTTGATGAGGCCGGCGCTCAGCTCGGCTG
Organism: Collichthys lucidus; assembly: GCA_004119915.2. Classification (NCBI taxonomy): domain Eukaryota; kingdom Metazoa; phylum Chordata; class Actinopteri; family Sciaenidae; genus Collichthys; species Collichthys lucidus. The sequence goes on from CM014091.1 coordinate 33,559,143, forward strand.
AGTGTCCGCCCAGCGTCTTCTCGATGCAGGTGAAGCCCTCCGGCACTTCCTCCCCGAGCCCCCGGGCGATCACCGCCAGGTCCGTCACCGACTCCACCGCTCGGCCAGATGAAGATGACGAGGAGGGTGTCGAGGAGGAGTTGGCGGAGGTCCTGCCATCCTCATCCAGGGGCCTCCAGGGTCCTGCAGGGTCGAGACCCGCCACTACAAAGTAGTCCACCAGCTGGGGACATTTCTCCTCTGTCATGCCGTCTGTCTGCCCTCCACTGCAGAGACACAGAGAGTCAGGATATTATCTGAAGGTCACATGGAGAGAAACAGAGGTCACGACATTTTCAAACATTCAGGCCACTGAACACTGTTCATGCTGATTATTCTGACGTATTGCAAGAAGTTCAGTGCGCCACTCCTCCCACAGTTTTGTTCACACATACACAAAAAAGGTCTCAAAACGACCGGCTGAACCGGGAATGATGAGCTGTGACTTTTCTCAGAGTTTCACCAAACGGTTTCACCAAAAATCACCAAAAACCACGACAACGTTTACAATGGGTGTGTGTTGGTAGAATGTTCCAGAGCTAGAGTGGAGAGGGAGAGAAACATTTGTCAAAAAATACATTTACAAACGGCTCTCGTGGCCACAAATGTCACTCTACAGAAATAATTTCTACATAGAAACGTAGGAAAATTCGTGGGCTACGCAGCGATATCACTGCTGAAGCTGTCAGACTTATAGTTTTGGCGGGAGACGCACTGATGCTCCAGGATCACCCACCGACAGCCCCATCTACTCCCATGTAAACTGGAGAGGAGAAATGTCCCAGAGGAGCACGGGGCACCTGTTCTTTCTCTCTCTGCCCAGGTCACAGTTTTTAACTTCACACACTGAAATTCAGCATCCACATGGTCGACAAGATGAGGATGCTCACGCTCATTTGGGCTTTTTGATACCACCTACCGTTTGGCATTAGTGTCCACTAGTTGGAGGGGCTTCATTTAGAGATTTTCTGTGTCTCTCAGCAGTCACTCACACACAGACAGAGCACAGCTGCAGTTAACTGCTCTGACCTGCAGCTGACCCTGGTTGCTCGGCAACCTCAAGCTGCCTTTGACTGACTTTGTTAAGTCTCTGTGCTGCTGCAGTGTCAGTGATGATGTCTGTCAGACACACTCTACATTTATTTACACAGTTTATACTTTCTGTTGACCCTCGACGACATGCTTCCATATTTCTGGGTGTTTATTTACTAAATCAAATATGTGGTTTAACGGACGTGCAGAGGACGCGCTGTGTTATAAAAATAGGCCGTGCAGTGACGCTGCGACATGTTGAAAGAACTCTTATGTAACCGTAAATGTCCCTGCATTACAAAACTACACATTGTTTATATACACTACATTACATGAGAGGACTGCGAGTTGGATCAATCTCAATGTCTGCCAGGACAGGAGACTTTACATGGACGTCCTTCATGTATTAACAGCTTCTGTCTTCATCCATTAATCCCTACAGAGCGCCTCCGTGTCATGTTACAGATGTATGATGGGTAAGTCCCTGCAGCTCACACACATTCACCAGGCTGAAAAAAAAAAATCTGTATTACAACATACACCGCTTTGGATAAAAGCTAAATGACTAAATGCAAATCAAATAAAGTCGGACAGACTAAATGTTCACTGTCCGTCATCACTCGGTGAAAGTGAGAGAGACACGTTCGAAAGGAAGTGGAAGGAATCAACGCGGGGGTCAGAGGTCAGCGGGCAAACAGGAAGAAGATTAGCAGCCTGTTTCCTGTTCATCAATGACTTCCTGGTAACACGGCAACGCATGTGACAACACGGCAACTCCCTGAACTGTTTAACGACATAAATCTGCTGAACCTGTCCGTCTGCAACAGATCTTTGCATGTACAATCATTTACTGTAAATCAAGCAGTGAATTTCAGTATTCAGTAGTAGAACCTCTGAACCGGCAGTGTCCAGTCTAACAGTAAACACAGAGACAGAACCTCTGAACTGGCAGTGTCCAGTCTAACAGTAAACACAGAGACAGAACCTCTGAACCGGCAGCGTCCAGTCTAACAGTGAACACAGCGACAGAACCTCTGAACCAGCAGTGTCCAGTCTAACAGCGAACACAGCGACAGAACCTCTGAACCGGCAGTGTCCAGTCTAACAGTGAACACAGCGACAGAACCTCTGGACCGGCAGTGTCCAGTCTAACAGTGAACACAGAGACAGAACCTCTGAACCGGCAGTGTCCAGTCTAACAGCAAACACATCGACAGAACCTCTGAACCGGCAGTGTCCAGTCTAACAGTGAACACAGAGACAGAACCTCTGAACCGGCAGTGTCCAGTCTAACAGTAAACACAGAGACAGAACCTCTGAACCGGCAGTGTCCAGTCTAACAGTGAACACGGCGACAGAACCTCTGAACCGGCAGTGTCCAGTCTAACAGTGAACACAGCGACAGAACCTCTGAACCAGCAGTGTCCAGTCTAACAGTGAACACAGAGACAGAACCTCTGAACCAGCAGTGTCCAGTCTAACAGTGAACACAGCGACAGAACCTCTGAACCGGCAGTGTCCAGTCTAACAGTGAACACAGAGACAGAACCTCTGAACCAGCAGTGTCCAGTCTAACAGTGAACACAGAGACAGAACCTCTGAACCGGCAGTGTCCAGTCTAACAGTGAACACAGAGACAGAACCTCTGAACCAGCAGTGTCCAGTCTAACAGTGAACACAGCGACAGAACCTCTGAACCAGCAGTGTCCAGTCTAACAGTGAACACAGAGACAGAACCTCTGAACCAGCAGTGTCCAGTCTAACAGTGAACACAGAGACAGAACCTCTGAACCGGCAGTGTCCAGTCTAACAGTGAACACGGCGACAGAACCTCTGAACCAGCAGTGTCCAGTCTAACAGTGAACACAGAGACAGAACCTCTGAACCAGCAGTGTCCAGTCTAACAGTGAACACAGAGACAGAACCTCTGAACCGGCAGTGTCCAGTCTAACAGTGCTGTCACGTTATTCCCTGCTGGTCTCTGTGCTCCAACACGGTCCGGCTGCTGTTCTGCCCGGTTCTGTTAGCATGCTAATGGCAGATTCAGTTAGCAGCAGCTAATTAACGGTTAGCTACTTTATGCTAAAGCTACGTGTCCATCATAAAGTGTGTAAATCTCAGAGAGTTGAAGCTGAGCAGCCGGACACAGACTCGTACAATGATGAATTCATTCACTTCACATTGACGCTCTCGTCCAGAGTGACTAAGGACGGATCCTTCGTGAGTCGACTGAAGATGAGAAGGTGAGAGGTCAGCGTGAAGACGGCCGCTCCTCCGTCCTCCAGCACCAACGCTCACTTCATGCTCCAGTCTGCAGAAATGTAAAAACTATTTCAGCTGAAACAGCTGATGTCATCACAATCACTTCCCCTTTCAAAGGCCGGTGTGCAATAATGGAAAACACACACACACACACACGCACGCACGCACACACACACACACACACACACACACACACGCACACGCACACGCACACACACACACACACACACACACACACACACACACACCTTTAAATACACACTGGAAAGCCCAGAGAAGTGCAGCAGATTTCCTCACTGACAGAGTTCACTTCAGTTTACGCTGCGGCTGACGGCCCGGGTTAGATTCAGTCTGCAGACTTTAGAGTCGTTTTTATCAACGTGTTTGTGAGTTCACGTCTTCAATGAACAGTTAGTTTGTTTCAGCTGCTGTTCAACATTCAAGAACATTCATCAACAACATTCAGCCTCATCAGATCCTGATGCAGAAAGACGGAGGTCTGCAGCTCAGAGCGTTGGATATCAGAGACTCACCTGCTCATCACGACACCTCCGCGTCCTCAGACTTCCTTTGGGAAGATGTCACGCAGCGTTATTTCAACTGAACCAACATCTTCGTCTTCATCGTGAACAAAAGGTCGTCGACAAACCTTTTAACGGCGACGAGCGTTCAGAACAAATCGGCGGTTACTTTCATGACGGTGATAGTTTCTGCCTTCACACGCCGACAGGAAATCCTCAGATCTGAGAAGCAGAAACTTTCTCCACTGAAAAGATTTCAAACAAATGATTCAATTCAGCTCTACGAGAAACAGAAAATAAAGTCAGAGATGCACCTCGAGTGCTGAACTCTTTCCTCCTCCATCCAGATTTTTTTTTGGAGGAAACAGAAACTCCGAGCTCGTCACATTTCACCGCCCAGCTAACGACGACATCATCACAGCAAACTGATGTGATGTAACGTCAGAGTCTCCGTGGTTTGGAGGGTTTTCCTTCCACCGGTCGGTTTACGTCATACTGAAGCTCAGCTCGTCTTTGTGACACATCTGACAGTCACACTGAGACGCTGATCTGCTCACAGACAACAATGAAAACGAAGAATGTTTGACGACATTTTCCACCAACAGGTCAGAGAAAACGTGCGAGGTATCAGTTACCCTGAACCGACCCACAAACCTCCGACTCTTCATTTTATATTAACCACAGTAAATATTCAAATCAACAGACTCGTGATAAATACGTCCAACATAGCAGCACACTGAATATTATATTAGCCGCAATATCCGACTTGGTCAGTCTTAATAGATTCACGGTCTCCAGAGGATGAACCCGGATGACTCTGGTGACTCCAGGGCCATCATCAGGTCCAAAGTTTAATGTTTCATTTAAAAAAATACCTGTAAATCTAAAAACATCTGGACCCGTTCTGACGTGTGCTGTGTTTACTGTCAAAGACAGATATAAGACAAAGACAAATATTATAATGTGGTTTGATGACAAACTTCTGTTTTCTACGGGATGTTTTCAGTACCACATACACACCATCCATGTACAGAGGAGTTTAAATGCCAAACATTTCCATGTTAACAGCTGCATCGACATCAGCGTCTTCCAGCAGGAAGCTCGGCCACGTTGGAGGTAGTTTGGTCAACGACACCTGAAGTCAAAGCAGAAGCACTGAAATAGTTTCAAACTGCTCACTCGGGTTGTCGTAAAGAGGAAGCGAGAAAGCCTGAGAGGAAGTCTTTCTCAACTCTGTCAAATTAAGTGAGCAACCTTCAACTCCCCACAACTGGCAACTCGTTTGCAACATTAATCACCACTGCGGTCGTACCTGTGTCACACCTGTATTAACGAGCTGTGCACAATCCACAAACATACACATGCTACACGTGGACATGGTGACTCGCTCCACCTTAACACCGCCTCACAGCATCACCACCTCCAGCCCAGCTAAAGTCTAAACACACAGTTAGTGTCACAGCTTCAAAGCTCCCAGCATCAAACCCAGAGCAAGATGGAACGGTGCCTTTCGTACTCACACACAGTCGCTATGACTTCCAGCTGAATTGTGTTATTGGGATGTTTTACGCGTGAACAGGAGAAACACGAGACGAGGAGCTCGCCCCTGACAGGAGCAGCTCCCGCTGCATGGACAGTGTTTGGATCTGATGCTGCTGCAGAGTCTCAGACGCCGCTGACCTGTTTTACCACCCACACAAGAATCATGTCAAACCTCCAGAACAAACCGTCAGACGACGTGAGTGCAAACACTGCAGACCGCCTCGCACCGCGCCGCGAGAATCACGTCTGCAGCTCATCACATCAACAACAGCAGATGGATGACGGCCGCTGTGACAGTGAAGCATCGAGCATGTGCCGCGACCGCCGGAGCTACTCGTGGCCGGTCGATAATATACACCGGTTTTATGTTCGATGGCTCGATCTGCACAGAGAATAGCAGACTTCAGAGCATGGAAATTACTAAACTACGTATCATAGTTACACATTTAAACCAGAAAAAATGACCAAGTCTGAGCAAGTAAACAAAGTCTGGACGGAGAACAAAACACAGGAAGTGTTGTGTCTCGTTATCATGATGAATATTTGTCACATCACACAGCCCTGACGTGAGGAGGTCACGTCTGATCCGTCCTGTCAGAGTCAAACATCCCTGATCTGAACTCGTCTGACAGCTCATCGTTTTTCTCAAGCACACTCAGGTTTGTCTTTGCACCACAGTCAGTCTTTAGAGTCTTTAGAGTCTTTAGAGTCTTTAGTTTTGACAGTTAGTTTGAGAAGCTGCCACAGGAAGTCAGTGGTGGCGTGAACGAGACAAACAGAGTGTTTCCAGTTTACCAGCGAGTGAAACGATCAGCTGAGACAGAAGACGACGACGTAGAGGTGACAAAACCAGTGTGTGTGTGTGTGTGTGTGTGTGTGTGTGTGTGTGTGTGTGTGTGTGTGAGAGTCAGAGCTGTGTGTGAGCTGGTACTGCAGGGGGGGTTAGGGTCCTCGATCACAGCGACTCTTTGTGTCACAGCAACACATCAGCATCTCATTGACCTGAGGCTGACATCGTCTGTCATTATGGATGACATCACCACTGGCAAAGAGTCACATGATCAACTCCCACCACACAGAGGAGTGAACGAAATAACAGAAACTAACTTCTCTCGTTAAAGTCAAAAACCTTTTGTTGGACAGAAGCAAAGAGAAGAAGAAGAAGAAGAAGAAGAAGAAGAAGAAGAAGAAGAAGAAGGTTAAAGACACGAGCGTAACGAGCAGCATCGTGTGTCTCACACAGCTGCTGTAAACTTCAGGTGAACAAATGAAGGTAAACCTGCTGACACGTCACTGACACGTCACTGACACTGACACGTCACTGACACATCACTGACACGTCACTGACAAGTCACTGACACTTACACGTCACTGACACGTCACTGACACGACACGTCACTGACACTGACACGTCACTGACACTGACACGTCACCGACACGTCACTGACACCGACACGTCACCGACACGTCACTGACACCGACACGTCACTGACACCGACACGTCACTGACACGACACCGACACGACACTGACACCGACACGCCACTGAAACCGACACGTCACTGACACGTCACCGACACGCCACTGACACCGACACGTCACTGACACCGACACGTCACTGACACCGACACGTCACCGACACGTCACTGACAAGACACGTCACCGGCACGTCACTGGCACGACACGTCACTGACACTGACACGTCACTGGCACGTCACTGGCACGTCACTGGCACGACACTGACACGTCACTGACACGTCACTGGCACGTCACTGACACGTCACTGACACGTCACTGGCACGTCACTGGCACGTCACTGACACGTCACTGGCACTGACACGTCACTGACACGTCACTGGCACGTCACTGGCACTGACACATCACTGACACGTCACTGACACGTCACTGGCACGTCACTGGCACGTCACTGGCACGTCACTGACACTGACACGTCACTGGCACGTCACTGGCACGTCACTGGCACGTCACTGGCACGTCACTGACACGTCACTGGCACGTCACTGACACGTCACTGACACGTCACTGACACGACACTGACACGACACTGACACGACACTGACACGTCACTGACACGACACTGACACGACACTGACACGTCACTGACACGACACTGACACGACACTGACACGTCACTGACACGACACTGACACGACACTGACACATCACTGACACGTCACTGACACGTCACTGACACGTCACTGACACGTCACTGGCACGACACTGACACGACACTGACACGTCACTGGCACGACACTGACACATCACTGACACATTACTGACACGTCACCGACACGTCACCGACACATCACTGACACATCACTGACACGACACTGACACGTCACTGACATCACTGACACGTCACTGGCACGACACTGACACATCACTGGCACGACACTGACACATCACTGGCACGACACTGACACATCACTGGCACGACACTGACACATCACTGGCACGACACTGACACGTCACTGAACGTCACTGGCACGTCACTGGCACGTCACTGACACGTCACGACACCTACACATCACTGACACGACACTGGCACGACACATCACTGACACGTCACTGACACGTCACTGACACGTCACTGACACGTCACTGGCACGTCACTGGCACATCACTGACACGTCACTGACACGTCACTGGCACGTCACTGGCACGTCACTGACACGTCACCGACACCTACACATCACTGACACGACACTGGCACGACACATCACTGACACGTCACTGACACGTCACTGACACGTCACTGACACGTCACTTACACATCACTGACACGTCACTGACACATCACTGACACGTCACTGACACGTCACTGACACGTCACTGGCACGTCACTGGCACATCACTGACACGTCACCGACACCTACACATCACTGACACGACACTGACACGTCACTGACACGTCACTGACACGTCACTGGCACGTCACTGGCACATCACTGGCACATCACTGACACGTCACCGACACCTACACATCACTGACACGTCACTGACACGTCACTGGCACGTCACTGGCACATCACTGACACGTCACCGACACCTACACATCACTGACACGACACTGACACGTCACTGACACGTCACTGACACGTCACTGACACGTCACTGGCACGTCACTGGCACATCACTGACACGACACTGACACGTCACTGGCACGACACTGACACATCACTGACACATCACTGACACATCACAGACACATCACAGACACATCACTGACACATCACTGACACGACACTGACACGTCACTGACATCACTGACACGTCACTGGCACGACACTGACACATCACTGGCACGACACTGACACATCACTGGCACGACACTGACACGTCACTGACACGTCACTGGCACGTCACTGGCACGTCACTGACACGTCACCGACACCTACACATCACTGACACGACACTGGCACGACACATCACTGACACGTCACTGACACGTCACTGACACGTCACTGACACGTCACTGGCACGTCACTGGCACATCACTGACACGTCACCGACACCTACACATCACTGACACGACACTGACACGTCACTGACACGTCACTGACACGTCACTGGCACGTCACTGGCACATCACTGGCACATCACTGACACGTCACCGACACCTACACATCACTGACACGTCACTGACACGTCACTGGCACGTCACTGGCACATCACTGACACGTCACCGACACCTACACATCACTGACACGACACTGACACGTCACTGACACGTCACTGGCACGTCACTGGCACATCACTGACACGTCACCGACACCTACACATCACTGACACGACACTGACACGTCACTGACACGTCACTGACACTGACACGCCACTGACACTGACACATCACTGACACGACACTGACACGACACTGACACGTCACCAACACGTCACCGACACGTCACTGGCATGTCACCGACACGTCACTGACACGTCACTGACACGTCACTGGCACGACACATCACTGGCACGTCACTGACACGTCACCGACACGTCACTGACACATCACTGACACATCACTGACACGACACTGACACGTCACTGACATCACTGACACGACACTGACACATCACTGGCACGACACTGACACATCACTGGCACGACACTGACACATCACTGGCACGACACTGACACGTCACTGACACGTCACTGGCACGTCACTGGCACGTCACTGACACGTCACCGACACCTACACATCACTGACACGACACTGGCACGACACATCACTGACACGTCACTGGCACGTCACTGACACGTCACTGGCACGTCACTGGCACATCACTGACACGTCACCGACACCTACACATCACTGACACGACACTGACACGTCACTGACACGTCACTGACACTGACACGCCACTGACACCGACACATCACTGACACGACACTGACACGACACTGACACGTCACTGACACGTCACTGGCACGTCACTGACACGTCACTGACACGTCACCGACACGTCACCGACACGTCACTGGCACGTCACTGGCACGTCACTGGCACATCACTGACACGTCACCGACACCTACACATCACTGACACGTCACTGACACGTCACTGGCACGTCACTGGCACATCACTGACACGTCACCGACACCTACACATCACTGACACGACACTGACACGTCACTGACACGTCACTGACACGTCACTGACACGTCACTGGCACGTCACTGGCACATCACTGACACGTCACCGACACCTACACATCACTGACACGACACTGACACGTCACTGACACGTCACTGACACGTCACTGACACGTCACTGACACTGACACGCCACTGACACCGACACATCACTGACACGACACTGACACGACACTGACACGTCACCAACACGTCACCGACACGTCACTGGCATGTCACCGGCACGTCACCGACACGTCACTGGCATGTCACCGACACGTCACTGACACGTCACTGACACTTAGAAACTTGGATAGTTTCGATATCTGTCGACGCTCTTGTTGTTGTTCAGTGAGGCGTTCACTGCAGACACAGACACTGTTCAGCTGGTTTCACTTTAAACAACGAGCCCACACATTAAGACACTGATGCATTCATGGCCTCGTCCAAACTGCACACTTCATCTGTGTGTGTGTGTGTGTGTGTGTGTGTGTGTGTGTGTGTGTGTGTGTGTGTGTGTGGCTTCATTCAATTCAGATTTGAGTCACGTTCAAAATGTTGTGACTTTTACCTTCAGATTATAAAACATTATGTTACATAGAATAAACGAAATAACGTATGCTGCAGGCTGTGTCTGTACTCAGACGTGACTGGAGGTCTGCAGAAATGCTCAAGTCATGTTCTGCTATTTAAAGCCTCCTCTGTGAACTCTGACCTCTGGGACAGTCTGCAGATCTCTGCGACAGTCTGCAGATCTCTGCGACAGTCTGCAGATCTCTGCGACAGTCTGCAGATCTCTGCTGATCTCTGGGACAGTCTGCAGATCTCTGCTGATCTCTGGGACAGTCTGCAGATCTCTGCAGATCTCTGGGACAGTCTGCAGATCTCTGCTGATCTCTGGGACAGTCTGCAGATCTCTGCTGATCTCTGGGACAGTCTGCAGATCTCTGCTGATCTCTGGGACAGTCTGCAGATCTCTGCTGATCTCTGGGACAGTCTGCTGATCTCTGGGACAGTCTGCTGATCTCTGCTGATCTCTGGGACAGTCTGCTGATCTCTGCTGATCTCTGGGACAGTCTGCTGATCTCTGCTGATCTCTGGGACAGTCTGCTGATCTCTGCTGATCTCTGGGACAGTCTGCAGATCTCTGCGACAGTCTGCAGATCTCTGCGACAGTCTGCAGATCTCTGCTGATCTCTGGGACAGTCTGCAGATCTCTGCTGATCTCTGGGACAGTCTGCAGATCTCTGCTGATCTCTGGGACAGTCTGCTGATCTCTGCTGATCTCTGGGACAGTCTGCTGATCTCTGGGACAGTCTGCTGATCTCTGGGACAGTCTGCTGATCTCTGGGACAGTCTGCTGATCTCTGCTGATCTCTGGGACAGTCTGCTGATCTCTGCTGATCTCTGGGACAGTCTGCTGATCTCTGCTGATCTCTGGGACAGTCTGCTGATCTCTGCTGATCTCTGGGACAGTCTGCTGATCTCTGCTGATCTCTGGGACAGTCTGCTGATCTCTGCTGATCTCTGGGACAGTCTGCTGATCTCTGCTGATCTCTGGGACAGTCTGCTGATCTCTGCTGATCTCTGGGACAGTCTGCTGATCTCTGCTGATCTCTGGGACAGTCTGCTGATCTCTGCTGATTTCTGGGACAGTCTGCTGATCTCTGCTGATCTCTGGGACAGTCTGCTGATCTCTGCTGATCTCTGGGACAGTCTGCTGATCTCTGCTGATCTCTGGGACAGTCTGCAGATCTCTGCAGATCTCTGCTGATCTCTGCCACAGTCTGCAGATCTCTGGGACAGTCTGCAGATCTCTGCTGAGCTCTAAACTCAGACTGAGCTCCTGGAAACCAAACGTAATCACTGAGAAGCGAGCGGAGGATCTGGATTATTACAGACGGACACGGCGAGCAGAGCTGAAAGTGGAGGAGCTGCACGGCTGCAGACTCCTGAAGGAGATTTAAATATCTGCAGTCTATATTTAGAGCACCGCCTCACTATATGAAAGCAGCATGAGGAGGACTGAGACGACTGAGAGGACTGAGGACTGAGAGGACAGAGGACTGAGACGACAGAGGACTGAGGACTGAGGACTGAGACAACTGAGACGACTGAGAGGACAGAGGACTGAGAGGACAGAGGACTGAGAGGACTGAGACGACTGAGACGACTGAGACGACTGAGAGGACAGAGGACTGAGAGGACAGAGGACTGAGAGGACTGAGACGACTGAGACGACACACAGCCGCTTCCAAACCAACTCACATGTGACGATGTAAACAACAGGCAGAGCGACAGCACGCTGACAGACAGGCTGACAGACAGGCTGACAGACAGGCTGACAGACAGGCTGACAGACAGGCTGACAGACAGGCTGACACGTGCTGCTGTGGAGACTGAACACAACTACTGCGCTACTTGAACGTATTTTAACGTTAGTCCAACGTTACTTTAACGTTAGACCAACGTTAGTCCTCCTCTGTAAGTCGCTTTGGATAAAAGCGTCTGCTAAATGCAATGTAATGTAATGTAATGTAATGTTAGTCCATTGTTACTTTAATGTTAGTCCAACGGTATTTTAACGTTAGTCCAGCGTTATTTTAGCGTTAGCTATGTAGGAACGAGGTGAACAGTTTCATGGTTCCTCGACAGTGAGAGCTGATTGGTGGATCAGATACTCATAGGCCGGCTTCCTGTTCTGATAACATCAGACATGTTTGACGAGGTCGTGCACACGGATCATTCGCACACGTGAACGTGACGAACACACGTCTGCAGCTCTGTGTCTCAGTACCAATTATTACTGCAGGAAAGAAGAGTCCGACTGCAGAGGGATTACAATGAGCATCCTGAAACTGGATATCAGCAAATAAACCCTGTGTGTGTGTGTGTGTGTGTGTGTGTGTGTGTGTGTGTGTGTGTGTGTGTGTGTGGTGTGTGTGTGTGTGTGTGTGTGTGTGTGTGTGTGTGTGTGTGTGTGTGGACGCAGGTCAAGGTGGCTTGTGGAGGTTTGCACGATCAGCAATACGCTGCAGGGCGGGGAGGAAGTACTACACTGAAGAACACTCAGTATAATGTGTTTAAACTGCGACACATTCATATAAAATAATCTAATGTTCTCCTTTAATCCACTGAACATTACCCAGAAGGCCACAGTGACACCTTCACGATGTTCGCTTTAAACCTTTAACATTACAAAAACAAATTTATGTTTTTTATGACATTAAACTTTATTGATCGATTTGATTTACACGTAAATTATGTCCTCATGAAACGTGTGTGTGTGTGTGAGCGAGTTTGGCAGAGCGGGAAGAAAATACTGAGCAGCTTTCTGTCACAGATGGTGGCCGAGGACGGACACACACACACACACACACACACACACACACAACACACACACACACACACACACACACACACCACACACACAGTTTAAAGGCTCGTCTACAGTCTGAACGACAAAATGGACGTGTGTGAAGTGGGTCATTCAATTCTCTGCTCCAGCCAGCAGGGGCAGTACTGAGCACTGACCTGAACACTCACAGGTCCCCTCTTGGCAAACATTGAAAAAACATTACCAGAACGTTCCAGAGATGATTTTAGGAGGATTTAAATCTCATCCAACAAGAGGTCCTAAAAATGTCCCCGGTTAGCTTCACGGCTCTCTGCTGGTCAGTGTGTGTTACAACGTCCACACTTAGACAGGTTCACAAGTGCACACACACACACACGTTTTGCAGACGATCTTAAATCAAAGCAAAACACAACACACACACACACTGTCAACACACACACACCGTCAACACACACACACATCGACAACACACACACACAGACACTGTCAACACACACACCGACAACACACACACACCGACAACACACACACACCGACAACACACACACACACCGACAACACAACGACATCGACAACACACACACACCGACGACACAACGACATCGACAACACAACGACATCGACAACACACACACACACATCGACACTGACAACAGTGCCTGACTGTGCACAGGTCAGAGGTCACAATTTAATCTATGACTGTAACAACATTTCTGTCAGGTTAGTGATCAAAAACAAACATCAGATCCATTTTCAGGAGTAAACTGGGAATTTATAAAATTAAAGGCTGGTCCTAACAGGGAAATTAAAGGGAATAATCTAAAACAAACAGATTTCCTGCAGGTCCACTTGAATATCTGCTCTTCCTCAGTCACATGCACACAGCACACTGCTTCCTGCAGGGCTGCTGAGGCCACGCCCCCTACCTGCACAGGTGATCTCTGTACCTGGACCACACTTTAGAGCCCAGAGCACACAGAGACTGATGAAGACACATGTGAGCTCGTGGACTACAGAATATTGTTCAGTAAAATAATTCAGACTTGATAAAGTTCTACCTACAAATAAAACTAAATATTCATATTTATGTTTGTTTAAATTACCCACAGTTTACAGTTAATTCCCATGGAGTTTCCGATTTGGAATATTTCCAAAATTCCCCAGCTTAACTTCCCATGGAAAGTTTCTGGTGTTATATTTCATAAAGTGTTATTTTTGGAGGAACCATGGCGACGCTAACTTCCACAAAAACTCGACTTAGAGACGGTCTAACGTGATGAAAACACTGAAACATTGAACTCAGTGTTGCTTTAAATCACATTAATCATCTAAACAAACTCCTCCCGCGTCCAACAACATGAAAAACACCGTCACACCCTTCAAGCATTCATGACATCAAGTATTAGAAAATGTGTAAAAGGGCGTGTCGGGGACCTGAGAGTGTCGTGAACTCGGAGGAGCCCCCGTTTGTCTAAATGGACGATAGCACTGCTCGTGTCCATCCAGGATGTTGCGTAATCTCCTGAAAACAAGAGTCAGTGAACGCAGCGCAGCAGGAATGCAGAGCAGCGAGTCGGCAGGCCACACTGTTGATCTCAATGTTGATCTCACGAGTTTGTTTCCTCGCACAGAGCGCAGACATGCACGAGCTGAACCTGGAAAATCTGTTCACCGATGCTGCCTCTCTCCCAGTTGCATGCTGGGACATGCTGCAGCTTCCTGCAACCCTGAACAGAACCATCTGTTCATCAGCTGTGAGGTTCAGTGCAGGACTGACGGACCACGATGGAAACACCTGAACACTGTTCTGGTCACTGACATAATGTTACGTTACAGTCCGGAGGGAAACACGAGATCACCTCCATGAAGGAAAAAACATTTAAACATTCGATACGTTAAACAAACTGATTCTCACGAACTCTGAAGAATCGTCACAGTTTTCAGTCTGCAGCGACACAACAAGAGGCGACACGTCCTGACGATATTATCTCACCCAGCAGTGATACGGTTTCATGTTCACCTGCAGTGTGTGTGTGTGTGTGTGTGTGTGTGTTGTCTGCCAACAATCTCAACGGAAAGCTTGAGAACAGATCAGAGTTGTTACAGAGCAGGAGAGGACGCTCGCTCTCACTCACAGTCGATGTCGCCTAACCTAAACTTTGTTTCTGTGTCACGGCGTCAGACTCGGAGTCAGAAGCTGCTTCATCAAACCAAGTCAGAACACGACAGGCCGAGGGTCCGAGTTCAGATGGTCTGAGCGGCTGATTGGCTGCAGCAGATAGAGTCATCACAATACCAAAATGAGTAAGCACGATACTATACCAGACAAGGTATCAAGATACGATACCAGACAAAGTGTCGCGATACGATACCAGACAAAGTATCGCGATACGATACCAGACAAAGTATCGCGATACGATACCAGACAAGGTATCGCGATACGATACCAGACAAGGTATCGCGATACGATACCAGACAAGGTATCGCGATACTATACCAGACAAGGTATCGCGATACTATACCAGACAAGGTATCGCGATACTATACCAGACAAGGTATCGCGATACTATACCAGACAAAGTATCGCGATACTATACCAGACAAGGTATCGCGATACTATACCAGACAAAGTATCAAGATACTATACTAGACAAAGTATCAAGATACTATACTAGACAAGGTATCACGATACTATACTAGACAAAGTATCACGATACTATACCAGACAAGGTATCACGATACTATACCAGACAAAGTATCACGATACTATACCAGACAAGGTATCACGATACTATACCAGACAGTGTCACGACACTATACCAGACAAAGTATCACGATACTATACCAGACAGTGTCACGACACTATACCAGACAAAGTGTCACGATACTATACCAGACAAAGTGTCACGATACTATACCAGACAAAGTATCACAAAACTATACCAAACAAAGTATTGCAATACTATACCAGACAAAGTATCACAAAACTATACCAGACAAAGTATCGCGATACTATACCAGACAAAGTATCGTGATACTATACCAGAAAGTATCACATTCATGAACTGATGGTAGATTATTGTTTATAACACTGAAGCATATGACATTTATTTATTTATTTATTTATTACCAAAAAAACAACCTGCTTTTATTTTGAAAAACCTGCTTTATTTGTTTTTTATTTTGCTGCATCAGAACATTTTTTTGTCTGTTTTAAGCGTGAAGGAGGTGATGCTGTCTGTCTGTCTGTCTGTCTGTCTGTCTGTCTGTCTGTCTGTCTGTCTTCAGCCTCTGCACAGACAGACAGTCAGTCAGTCAGTCTCCACTGAGGCTGCGCTGTAACAAACAGGCCCGAGCAGCTGCTGGAGATTTAACACCTGCGGCGGGTTCCATTATCGGACATAATTTAAAATCCATTAATTAAAAAATAAAATACTTTAAACCGTCCGGAAGTGACATCATAAACAAACTGAATGCGGCGCGTGCGTTAATGAGCTCTGCGTCACAGTGTGTGTGTGTGTGTATGTATGTATGTGTCAGTCAGACGATGGTCGCTGCAGCGCAGTCTAACCACTAACTGGACTGGTTCCATTATCGGACGCAGTGTTGGGTTCTCATAAATATTCCGTTTGTTTTGTTTTTGTTTGTTTCTGGTATGAACCGGCTGAAAGGCGCCAAACATTAAAAAACAAAACAACACCGTCTGTCACGGTTCAAAGTGACAAACAGAAAAAACGTTCATTTATTTTAGATACACGCACGAGCAGGTTAGCTGGCTAACGTGACGGTCACGCAGAGCACGCATTAAAAACAGCGGAACACGCACAGTTCGGCGGGTTTCACGCACAGAAACGCAACGAAAGGAAAGAAAGCGGCTCGGGTTTTTAAGGGGAGGCGTGTCCGATAATGGGCTCACCGAGGATACCGTTAAACGACGCTAGCTCTGCGTTAGCTAGCCCTCTTAGCCGAGGCCGGCTAAACGTCCAAACCTTCAGGTTCTGCCCGGTTCCGGTTCTGCCGCGGGTTCGGTTGGTGTGTCGGTGTGTCTCGTACCTTGTTGTCTCGGCTGGTTGTTCCCGCAGGTGTGCGGCACGTTCATGTTCAGCTCGCGCTCTCACATGTGACGTCCATGTTTGCTGCAGCCGCAGCGCGTGAAGCTAGCGCGACACCGCCGCGCGCTTCCGGTGACGACCTTCAAAATAAAGGTCCTGCGCGAACACAGGAAGTACTTCAGATATTAAAAGTAATTTTCTGTCACCTTTGCTTCACATCATATATATTATATATCATATATATACTCAATACATATTATTTATAGTGTGTATATCCTGGACAGTATTGTTATTATACACGTGTTATATATCATGTATTATTTCATAATCTTACTCGTGTCATTAAAACCTGTTTAACCTGCTGAGCGAGGCGGTGTGGTGAGCTGTGACACGCTTTATTGGTTTGTTAAATAACAGAGTAAGAGTAATTATATGTTTTATGCTTTTATTTTGAAGCCAGAGCGCCTCTGTTTCCGGTGTTATTGCGTGACGATGACGCAGCTGCAGCTGTCAGAGAAGCTGCTGAACACACCGGACCTTTAAATTATTCACGGCACAAAAACATCCAAATGTTTAAAGCAGCCACATTTATCAGGCTGCAGGGACTAAGGTTTGGTTGTTTTTTCTAATATATAAATAAATAAATAGATTTTATATATATATATATATATATATATATATATATATATATATATATATATATATATATATATATATATATATATATATATATATATATATAATTGAAATGTTATATTTTTCATGAAACATGTCAGAAATATAGTTTGAAAGAATTTTATGAAATAAATTAAAGTAATTGGATTCAAACTTCATTAACGATTTTTAAATCTGATTTCTAACTTGTCAAATCCTCAACTTATTTTTCTTGTTTTCCAGGATAAATATAAATATAGATCAAGCAAAGATGAAAATATGAAACACTTTTATGTTGGTGGATGTATTTAAAGTGTGTTTTAAAGGTGTGTGTGTGTGTGTGTGTGTGTGTGTGTGTGTGTGTGTGTGTGTGTGTGTGTGTGTGTGTACAGACAGACGCCTCTTCCAGGTTTCATTTGTTTATTTTCTGGAAAATAATGTGACGGTACAGTCTCTTTAAAAATCTCTCCTGTTAGCTTCAGAAGCACCTCTGGTTTGAAACAAACATATTCATATGTACAACACACTCAACATTCCCTGGTTATTTATTACAAGGTTCAAATAAAAATCTGAAGAAAACAAAACAATTATTATTCAATAAAAAGCAGAACGACGAAGTTTATCCTCCGGAGCCGAAAACATGAAAACTAATAACATTAAAGGATATGAGAGCGATTCATGAACATCAATAAAAAATGTGAAAAAATATGAAATATGGCCTTTAACTGATCCCTAGTCTGGACACACACACACACACACACACACACACACACACACACACACACACACACACACACACACACACACACACACACACACACACACACACACACACACACACACACACACGACCTCGCTGGTCAACAGCTCCCCCTACTGGCAGAGTCTGGAACTGCATGTTAATTCACAACAGGTTTATTGCATAACAGCAAGATGCTTCTGTCTCTCTCTCACACACACACACACACACACACACACACACACACACACACACACACACACACACACACACACACACACACACACACACACACACACACACACACACACACACACACACACACACACACACACACACACACACACACACACACGATGACGTCAGTGTAACGAACAGAGAGGTGAATTATAGGATTTATTTTGAAGCAACTTTTTGTTTCCTCGACTGAACTTCTGACCTTTGAGACGCCTGTTTTCAAATTAAATGACTGAAAGTGTCAAAATAAAACATTAGAATTAAAGAACTGATTTGATCCTCGCTGATGAGCTTTCGCTGTCCTAAACTAACCTGATTTGTTTTTGTCCTCCAGTGTCTGTCCAACACTGACACAAAGTGTTTTCAGGTGTCCTCTGTGATTTACACTTGGTTATATCTTTCAGTTTCTGTTTGATTTTTTTTTTGTTCATCAACGAAATCAACTTTCTGTCCTGACACAAAATCTGTCCAACATTTGACCACGGCGTCACAAAACCATCAAACAAAAAAAACAAACTGCTGAAAAATCGACAGACGCATCAAACCGAGTTCCATCCTGGTTGTAACTTTAGTGCAGTAACATTTTCATCCAACATGGCTGCTCCTTCCTCGCCGCACCTCTTTTTATTAACATCATCGTCTCGCCGTCGGCTGCCGGCGCCGACACGACTGATCTCTGCTCAGAACTCGTCGGCAATTCTCGTCTACGCCTGGACTGACCTGCAGAGGGCAGCAGTCAGACTCGGGACTCGTTAAACTTCAGGCACGTTAATTAATGAATTAGTCAGGACGCGACCTTATTTACAGCGCCTCATTAAAGACGAAATCCATCTAATAAACTTTCACTTCTCCTGCATCTCCTGAAACATTCAAGACCTGGAAACAGATTTCCAGGACTTTCCAGACCTGCGATAATAACCTCCAAAACGATCGACGGTTAGTCGAACATTTATCAGTATTGATAAAAAAAGATGAAAACCTGAATTCAACTTTTGAAATTAGATTTGATCAAATTGACGTAAATTTTCTTCAATTTCTGCTTTTTTTAATTTTACAGTTTCAAACAAAGTCGTTTAAATGAAATAAATATAATAAGAAATATTTATTTTGAATAAATAAAGTTGGGACCGGCTGCTAGAATCTTTTTTTCGACGTTTGCACTTTGTTTTATTTTACACTTTTTTCTGTCAATCATCTTTGCAACCTTTAACGGGAGGTCCCGCCCCCCCAGGTGAGCTCTCAGTCAACCAATGGCATCAGAGGAGAATCTACTTGATGATGTATAAAAATATTATTGTAGAAAACAGATTATTGATGATGCAGGATGTGAAATTAAAGATTAAATGGTCGAGATCATGGTTGAACTGACGGCATTGGCAAAGCTTCCTGAAGCTCTAAAAACAAGACCAGGACTTGGACCAGGACTTGACTTTGACCAGGACCTGGGTCAGGACCTGGTCTGACGTCAGGCGTGACCAGACAACATTTCAAAACTACACGGACTCTGAATTCTCTCACACGCTGTTTGTTCTCTCCGACCGCGAGCAACTTCAAACTTGTACAAGCTGTTTTTTTTCTTCTTCTTCTTAAATACACTTTTATACGTTTTATTTTTTAATTATCTGAGAAATTATTTACATACAGATTTCAACCACTTTGGATTAAAAAATAAAACTTCTTTATAGTCAGAATAATTAGAATAATAAGATTTTTTTTTTTTTTTTTACCTTTGTTACATAAAAATACGTTGCTATGCTCCACCCCCCTGGGCGGGGCTTGAAAAACAGGTGCAGCAAAGTGCAGGCAGAAAGGGGCGGGGCTAAGGGCTGTCAATCACAGTGACTGGGATTTAAAGGGCAATCCCACCAACAACAGAACATGACGTACTCCAGGACGCCGTGACATCACTGCTGGGCGTAGTGACAAAGCTCGTAAACAAATGAGGATGGTTAGCGATAAAATCTGCAGATGAAATGTTGAAAACTCTTCCTAAGTCCCGCCTCTTTTCGGTCTGTGCTCCAATCGTACTTGAGCAAGCCTCGGTCATCCTGCGTTTCCTGCTCAGATATGATAAAATAATTCATCTGTAATATGGTAATGATTAGATGCAGCTTGTTTGGATGAAACAGCATGAGCGTTGGTGGAATCGCCCTTTAAAACTTGGACCTGAAAGCGATGAAGCTGAAGCCTGAGGGGCGTTCCTGCACATGTTCAAACGTTTGGATTCAGTAACTGAGAGAAGCCGCTGCAAACCTCTGTTTCTCTTTCAACACAGTCAGGTTCATCGTTGAAATGCATAATTCTCTGTTAGAAATGCAGCCAATCACACGTGACCACAGGCAAGTGCATCCGATGCATCGTCAGCGCATTCACCAAAGACGTTTGTCCGTTGGAGGGAATGTGGACGAGGCAGTGAAATCTAAAGACAGCAGCAGGCACGCGAACACGTCAGGACGAGGCTGAAACACGATGCTGCGAACGCACACGTGTTCATGTGTTCACGGGAGATGAAACATGATCGACACTTGACCGGAAGATGTCGGAGATCTGCTCGAAGCGTCGAAGCGTGAAGCCGTGGTTGTTGTTGGCAGCATGTTTCAGCCTCCGTCACATAAACTAAAATATGATCACCAGTGATCAGACCGGACGCTTGTTTCTTCATGCAGAATTAAGAGCGTGGACGCTTTGACTGAAACCTGTAGGGGGCGTCACAGAGACGACGTCCAGGCGTGTTAAACTGAGCCGCAAACAGCTCGGTGAATACTGTCTGTCTTTTTCGGGGGGAATATTCGGAGCATGTAAACGAGGCGAAAGCGTCCGACATGATCACAGGATGATTTAAACTTGACACAACATCACGATTCACCGCACTCCTGAGAGGACGTTTGAGCTGCGTACGGCCATGCTTTGATTGACGAGTGCATCTGTTTGGTCTAGCTCCTTGTTTGAGTCATGGCTGAGTTCCTGTCAAAGCAGAGGGAACCTCTGATTGGTTGTTTTTTTTTCCTAACCTGATAACACGTTGTCTTTCCCGTGGCGTGGAGCAGAGAACAGGTCCACGCGTTATCGGGCTGCATAATGCTGCTGTTCGGGTTCTTCCGAGCGTTGCTGGTTCTTATAGACGGTTTGTTACGTAAAGGCGACGTTGACGTGAGCATTTTTTATTCCTGCGTGTTGCATTAACGCGAGTGCATTTTCCATTAACATGCAGATAAGACTCGTACAAGCTAATGCCTAAAAAAAAAGAAGCGTCTTCTTGACTTCAAGCATTGCGAGAGCGTTTTTTCAGTTAAGTGCCTTTGACGGAGAATTCTCCCTCCTTCGGTTTGTTCAGAAATCTCAGGTCCGACTCGTCTCATCGCCGGAGTTTCTTTCAAACCTCGCTCTGCAGACCGTCCGGTTGGAGGGGGGAGTAAGGGTGGGGGAGTGGTAAGGTGGTGGGTCGGTCCTCTCCACCTCCATCCGGGCGGCCCGTCTCTTCGCCGATTCCCCCCGAGCTCCTGAAGCAGAGGGAGGGGCGCGGGGTGTCACTTCAGCCGGTCGGATCGGAAGGAGTCCTCCACTGCCGGGTCGGCGAGCATCAGGTCGCCGTCCAGCATGTCCAGAGCCAGCGGGTCCATCCTGAGCGGGTCGTCCAGAGAGAAGGGATCCATCTCGAAGCCGGGGACGTGAGACAGAGCGCTGGCGATCTCTTTAGACAGACCCGGCGGTGAGTCGCCTGCAGGGACAGAAGAAGATTGGACGTGTTAGACAACCAGACATGGACGAGCAGCCACATCATCAACATCCGATTACCAATGAGACGAAAGAGCAAACGTTGGAACCAGCCGGACTAATTAACTGACATCCAACCCAAGACGTGAACGCAAACGCGTCGGCCCGTCTCTCAACTTTCTGACTTCCTGCCTGCAGCTCCCAGCTCCAGTTTGTTGGGGACTATTTTCAGCAGTGGATGAATCTACGTTCAGCTGAATCCACTGTACGCTCAGCAGGGTCGATTCACAGAAACAGTTCAGGGGGAACTTTTCGATTAGAAGATCCACTTCTCTTTAACTCGAGTCATCTCGTCTTCACTTCCCCAAACAAACTTGGCAGGTCGATTCTGAGGAAGCAGATAAATCACGTCCTCTTTCAGTTCTTAGAAATCCGTGTTGTGTGACTGTGTGTTTCAAGAAGTACCGCTAACATTCAGACTTGAACACTCTTACACTATCTTGGGAGGAGGCTCAGAGGAGCTGTAGGATGTTCACTCCTCAGTCCTACACCGTAAACATCTCACTCCAGTCAGGGTTTCTAAATTTTAGATTGTTGTCGCAGCCGCTCAACGTTTCAAACCCGACCAGGAAAAGCTGCTGTCCGCTTCCGAAGCATCTCTCTGCTCGGCTGTTCGATTTTTGCCGGGCATCGCGAGCAGGAAGTCAGACAGAAACAGCATAGGGAATCCTGTTAATTTTCAAAATAAAACACCATGTGCAAACTTCAGATCACCATATTTACATATTTAGAAGCACATAAACCAGAAAAATGACCAAATCTGAGCAAGTTCACAAAGTCTGGAGGGATAAACACTCTGGAACGCTGCTGGTGGAGTTTAGCTGTACGATCTCCGTGTTTTGGTCTTTGCCCTTCACTCCTTACTTTTTTACTTTGAAACTCCTCCTCCAGTTTTGGCATCAGTACGGACGTAACGATATCCGTTAACGAGTCGGCGCTCACCAGTGAGGATGATGTTGGGCACGTTGAGTCGTCCGTCCCCGCCGCTGTAGTTCTGGTTCTGGTTGTTGAGGAGCTGCTGGTCTCCGGGGTCCTGCATGTCCAGGGGCCCGTGGGTGTTGGATGGGAACTGGTTCTTGTCAGTGCTGCCGCAGCTCAGCCCGCCGTGGTTCAGAGACAGACAGTCGCCCTGGTTGTCTGCTGTGAACTGAAGCAGAGGAGAAAACACAGAGATGAGCCAAAGGAAAGGAAATAAATAAATAAATGGTAACGTGGACGGTAGAGAGACGACATGTGAGGAATGATGAAGAGGCTGAACAGCGAACAGCCAGTTTACGATCGCATCATCTGAACGTTACCTGCTGGTTGGATTTGCCCGTGAGCTGCAGACTCAGGTACGGGTCGTCCAGGAGAGAGTTGAACAAGGCATCCTGGGAAACAGAAACAAGACTCGGTTACGAGAAGACCTGGAAAGTCTTTAAGTCCAGTTTAACTGAGTCTGTCACTACAAACTTCACAAGCTCCAATTTAACCAATTAGCATCAAGCGTGCAGTCAGTGTTACACTGATGAGTCATGCGGGTCAGAGGACACACTTTATTTTCAGTGAGTGGAAATGTCTGATCAGATCAGCTGATTCAATCACTTTGATTCATCTGGGCACGCTCAGTGTTGTCTCTGCTGTTAACACGGTCACTCCTCGTCTGGTTCGTCCTATCTAACGTCACAGTCGATGTCGAGCACAAGTTCAGACCAGTATTTACACGAGCACGCCTCTGCAGGTGCCACTCAGTGATGTGAGCGCATGTTTTTATTGAGCCGAGTCTGAAAATAAAATGTCTGTATCCACATTAAAGGTTTTAAAGAGACGTTCATTAACAGGCCTCCCAGCATCACGTGTCATGTTCTCTGTGTGTGAGCATCCATCCGATTCTGCTGGTTTGCTGACTCAGTCTTTATTTGTGATATCTGATCATCTGTTCAGCAAACAGACGGACAGACGGCGGCATCCTGGCCTCTAATGTTCCAACCTCAGGGATTTACCACAGATCAGACCGTCTCTCTCAGAGCGTCTCTCAAAGACTAAATTCTTTAGAAGGTTTTATATTTACATATTGCATAGTTCACTGTTACTTGGCTTTATTTAACTGTTATTTTTAAATGTGTATATAGTGTTAAACTAGGATATCGTATAGGCGAATATTAGGTCAAAGTTTTGTTTTCTTACTATCTCACTGGTAACAAAAACAGTTTCCCTGCAGGGATTAATGAAGTGTTTCTGACTCTGGTAACAGAAGAAAACTAAAATCCTGTGACGTTTATTTCTGTATCTGATCCACCAAGAAGCTTATTTTAGAGAGAAACAGTAGCTGCTGTTAGCTCAGTCTGTTAGCTGCTGTTAGCTCGGTTTGTTAGCTGCTGTTAGCTCAGTTTGTTAGCTGCTGTTAGCTCAGTTTGTTAGCTGCTGTTAGCTCAGTCTGTTAGCTGCTGTTAGCTCGGTTTGTTAGCTGCTGTTAGCTCAGTCTGTTAGCTGCTGTTAGCTCAGTTTGTTAGCTGCTGTTAGCTCAGTCTGTTAGCTGCTGTTAGCTCAGTTTGTTAGCTGCTGTTAGCTCAGTTTGTTAGCTGCTGTTAGCTCAGTTTGTTAGCTGCTGTTAGCTCAGTCTGTTAGCTGCTGTTAGCTCAGTTTGTTAGCTGCTGTTAGCTCAGTTTGTTAGCTGCTGTTAGCTCAGTTTGTTAGCTGCTGTTAGCTCAGTTTATTAGCTGCTGTTAGCTCAGTTTGTTAGCTGCTGTTAGCTCAGTTTGTTAGCTGCTGTTAGCTCAGTTTGTTAGCTGCTGTTAGCTGCTGTTAGCTGTTGTTAGCTCAGTTTGTTAGCTGCTGTTAGCTCAGTTTGTTAGCTGCTGTTAGCTCAGTCTGTTAGCTGCTGTTAGCTCGGTTTGTTAGCTGCTGTTAGCTCAGTTTGTTAGCTGCTGTTAGCTCATGTTAGCTCAGTCTGTTAGCTGCTGTTAGCTCAGTCTGTTAGCTGCTGTTAGCTCAGTCTGTTAGCTGCTGTTAGCTCATGTTAGCTCAGTCTGTTAGCTGCTGTTAGCTCATGTTAGCTCAGTCTGTTAGCTCAGTCTGTTAGCTGCTGTTAGCTCATGTTAGCTCAGTCTGTTAGCCGGGCTGTCTGGCCTGTGAGCTCAGAGCTCTGGTGGAGTGTATTGATACCTGTCATGTATTTTTTATTTTGATTTCTTACAGACCACAAACAGAACCAGCATCTGTCTCTGCTGATTCTTTGACGTCCATATCTGTGTCCTCAACCTTAAATCAAGCTAATCTAAACAACAAGATGTAAGAACGGATATCATGGCTGTAGTAAACACTGCTGCCTGTAGGGGGCGCTGTCAGGACTCGTTGCATGGCTGTGAGTGTCTGTGACGGTGTTGCAGTGACTCACGTTGTAGAGGTCTGTGGCCAGGTTGTGGCTGATCTGCTGCAGCTGAGGGAGGCCGTCCACTTCCTGTTTGACGTGACACTGCGAGGACGAGCTCTGGAGGCCGCACTGATCCATCGCCCGCTCGTTCTTTATGAGCTGCGTGTTCACCGTGTTCACCTGCTGCCCCATGGGCCTCTGCTGCTGCTGCTGCTGCTGCTGCTGCTGCTGCTGCTGCTGCTGCGGACAAACACACCGTAAATCACATGCCTAATACACGTAATCCACCAACCTGGACCATCTCATCCGCTCTCATTACCGTTCCAAAGTGCTGCTGCTGCATGTGCTGGTTGTGTGTGTTGCGTAGGTTCTGCAGGTGGAGCTGCTGCTGCTGCTGCTGCTGCTGCTGCTGCTGCTGCTGCTGCTGCTGCTGCTGCTGAGCGTTGGGCCGTTGCTGCTGGAGGCGGTGCAGCTGTTGGTGGTGGTGTTGTTGGCCCAGCGGAGACGGTTGCTGGCCTGGCTGGGAGCCCTGCAGACCGGGGAGAGGCTGGTGGGACTGGCTGAGCGGATACGGAGGAAGCCTCTGGTCCAGAGGCAGTTTGCTGGTGTCCAGAGGGACGCCCTGCGAGACGGGACACAAAACATTCAGTCTAACAGGTTCACATCGAGTCCAAGACGGATCAGAGTCAGAATCTGGCAGGACCGTGTCCCTCACACACATACAGAACACGTCAGAGAGACACCTGAACCAAACATGATTTATCAAAAAGGCAAACACACGATGATGCAGTGAGAAGGACAGTTCAGGTTATTGTACGTCACGGAGACTACGTCCAGGTTTTAGACAGTCTGCATGGATGTCATGGAGACTACGTCCAGGTTTTAGACAGTCTGCATGGATGTCATGAAGACTACGTCCAGGTTTTAGACAGTCTGCGGGGACGTCACAGAGACTACGTCCAGGTTTTAGACAGTCTGCGAGGACGTCTCAGAGACTACGTCCAGGTTTTAGACAGTCTGCGGGGACGTCACGGAGACTACGTCCAGGTTTTAGACAGTCTGCGGGGACGTCACGGAGACTACGTCCAGGTTTTAGACAGTCTGCGGGGACATCACGGAGACTACGTCCAGGTTTTAGACAGTCTGTGGGAATGTCACAGAGACTACGTCCAGGTTTTAGACAGTCTGTGGGGACGTCTCAGAGACTACGTCCAGGTTTTAGACAGTCTGCATGGATGTCATGGAGACTATGTCCAGGTTTTAGACAGTCTGTGGGAATGTCACAGAGACTACGTATAGGTTTTTAGACAGTCTGCGGGGACGCTACGGAGACTACGTCCAGGTTTTAGACAGTCTGCGGGGACGTCACAGAGACTACGTCCAGGTTTTAGACAGTCTGCGGGGACGTCACAGAGACTACGTCCTGGTTTTAGACAGCCTGCGGGGACGTCTCAGAGACTACGTCCAGGTTTTAGACAGTCTGTGGGGACGTCACAGAGACTACGTCCAGGTTTTAGACAGTCTGTGGGGATGTCACAGAGACTACGTCCAGGTTTTAGACAGCCTGCGGGGACGTCACGGAGACTACGTCCAGGTTTTAGACAGTCTGCAGGGACGTCACGGAGACTACGTCCAGGTTTTAGACAGTCTGCGGGGATGTCACAGAGACTATGTCCAGGTTTTAGACAGTCTGCGGGGACGTCACGGAGACTACGTCCAGGTTTAAGACAGTCTGCAGGGACGTCACGGAGACTACGTCCAGGTTTTAGACAGTCTGCGGGGACGTCACGGAGACTACGTCCAGGTTTTAGACAGTCTGCGAGGACGTCACGGAGACTACGTCCAGGTTTTAGACAGTCTGCGGGGACGTCACGGAGACTACGTCCAGGTTTTAGACAGTCTGTGGGGACGTCACAGAGACTACGTTCAAGTTTTAGACAGTCTGCGGGGACGTCACAGAGACTACGTCCAGGTTTTAGACAGTCTGCGGGGACGTCACAGAGACTACGTCCAGGTTTTAGACAGTCTGTGGGGACGTCACGGAGACTTCGTCCAGGTTTTAGACAGTCTGCGGGGACGTCACGGAGACTACGTCCAGGTTTTAGACAGTCTGCATGGATGTCACAGAGACTACGTCCAGGTTTTAGACAGTCTGTGGGGACGTCACGGAGACTACGTCCAAGTTTTAGACAGTCTGCGGGGACATCACGGAGACTACATCCAAAGCTTTAATAACCCAAACTGCCCCTCTGCTGTGTGCACTGTGTTACCTGTGTGATGGAGGACAGGGTGGGGGAGATGGTGGGGGAGAACTGTTTGGAGTGATGCCTCCGTGGCTCCCCTCCCATGGGCAGGATGAGTGGCGAGAGTTGCGCTCGTCTCCGTGGCGACGTGCTGAGCGGCGGCTGGCCCTGTCCACTCAGCAGTGGTGGGTAGGAGGAGGAGCAGGAGCTGGAGCCGCCCACTCCGCTGCTGTAGCTCGGGTTACTGCTGGACACCGACTGGAGGGAGGAGTTACTGAGGGAGGAGTGCAGCGATTGGCTGCTGAGGGAGGACTGCAGGGAGGGGGAGGAGCTGAGGGACGACTGCAGCGAAGGGTTGCTGAGCGACGAGTGCAGAGAGGCAGAGCTCAGAGAGTTGGAGAAGGAGTGGCTGCTGAGAGATGACTGGATGTTGGGGTTGCTTAGCGATGACTGCAGGGAGGGGTTACTGAGCGTGCTCTGTAGAGACGCCAGGAGACCTGAGGAGACAAAACAAAACAGGATGAACACAAGACAGACACTCAGAGACATGAATGAAATGTACATACAGTTAGCTCAGTCTGTTAGCTGCTGTTAGCTCATGTTAGCTCAGTCTGTTAGCAGCTGTTAGCTTATGTTAGCTCAGTCTGTTAGCTGCTGTTAGCTCATGTTAGCTCAGTCTGTTAGCTGCTGTTAGATAATGTTAGCTCAATTTGTTAGCTGCTGTTAACTGAAGTTAACTCAGTTTGTTAGCTGCTGTTAGCTAAAGTTAGCTCAGTTTGTTAGCTGCTGTTAACTAAAGTTAGCTCAGTTTGTTAGCTGCTGTTAGCTCAGTTTGTTAGCTGCTGTTAGATAATGTTAGCTCAATTTGTTAGCTGCTGTTAGCTCATGTTAGCTCAGTCTGTTAGCTGCTGTTAGCTCATGTTAGCTCAGTCTGTAAGCTGCTGTTAGCTCATGTTAGCTCAGTCTGTTAGCTGCTGTTAGCTCATGTTAGCTCAGTTTGTTAGCTGCTGTTAGCTCAGTTTGTTAGCTTCTGTTAGCTCAGTTTGTTAGCTGCTGTTAACTGAAGTTAACTCAGTTTGTTAGCTGCTGTTAGCTCAGTTTGTTAGCTTCTGTTAGCTCAGTTTGTTACCTGCTGTTAGCTAAAGTTAACTCAGTTTGTTAGCTGCTGTTAGCTCAGTTTGTTAGCTGCTGTTAGCTCAGTTTATTAGCTGCTGTTAGCTCAGTTTGTTAGTAGCTGCTGTTAGCTCAGTTTGTTAGCTGCTGTTAGCTCAGTTTGTTAGCTGGTGTTAGCTCAGTTTGTTAGCTGCTGTTAGCTCAGTTTGTTAGCTGCTGTTAGCTCAGTTTGTTAGCTGGTGTTAGCTCAGTTTGTTAGCTGCTGTTAGCTCAGTTTGTTAGCTGCTGTTAGCTCAGTTTGTTAGCTCAGTTTGTTAGCTGCTGTTAGCTCAGTTTGTTAGCTCAGTTTGTTAGCTGGTAACAAAGTACAAACATATTCTGTCCTCGTCTCTGTGGCTTCAGTTTCAAACACAGCGTCTGTTCGGGGAGTCAGCTCCTCCCCAGGTGACCTCAGCAGGTGTAAACATCAGCTCTGTCCCCAAACACACACCTCGTTACAGGCTGCCTGACCGTACTGCCCCTCTTTCCTTCTGTTTATATAAACTCAGTAGGTTCATCTATAATATACATTCATGAGTAAACACAGACAAACGCAGATGTGATCGTCTATAGCAGGTCTGACTGCTCGTCTCCAGCCCAAACTAAAGAGCTCAAATTAATCTTTGATAATAAAACCTGATGAAATGTTTGTTTAGGTTTTTGCCAAAAATTATGGCCGTAAAAAAGAAGCACACTGTCAGCTATGGTTTCCAGAATGTTACCATAATAAACCAACAATCGTTTTCATGGAAGCTTCAATAAAATGCTGCATGATGTTTTTCCACAATCATATTTAACAAAGCAAAATGATCCACCATGACCCACCATGACCCACCAGGATCCAACATGACCCACCATGACCCACCAGGATCCAACATAACCCACCATGACCCACCAGGATCCAACATGACCCACCAGGATCCAACATGACCCACCAGGATCCAACATGACCCACCATGGTCCACCATGACCCACCAGGATCCAACATGACCCACCAGGATCCAACATGACCCACCATGGTCCACCATGACCGACCAGGATCCAACATGACCCACCATGACCCACCAGGATCCAACATGACCCACCAGGATCCATCAGGATCCAACATGACCCACCATGGTCCACCATGACCGACCAGGATCCAACATGACCCACCATGGTCCACCATGACCCACCATGGTCCAACATGACCCACCATGGTCCAACATGACCCACCATGACCCACCAGGATCCAACATGACCCACCAGGATCCAACATGACCCACCATGACCCACCAGGATCCAACATGACCCACCAGGATCCAACATGACCCACCATGGTCCACCATGACCCACCATGACCCATCATGACCCACCAGGATCCACCATGACCCACCATGGTCCACCATGACCCACCATGGTCCACCATGGTCCATATAATGATATCATAAAGGTACAGTGTAGACCTGATCTGCTTCAAACTTCTGTTATAGATTTATAAATTAATCTGATATCTCTCATATGGAGCTGTGGTGGGCGGAGAAACTAAATTAATGAATCACTGGATAACCACGGAAACACCGTGAACTAAATGTCAGGGGATCACCAAACTCATTAGTCAATTATCTCAGGGGGGTTTACAATCTGTCCAACATCCTCCAGCCTCTGTCTTTAGACTCGGGTAAAACCCTTTAACATGGCAGAGATCCCTTTAACTGAATCTGCGCTGCTGGTGAGGCTGAAAACTGCTCCTCCTGGTTCCAGGTAAGACTTCATCCGTTCACCTGGTTTAACTCTGAGCTGACAGCAGCTTCCTGTCTGCGGTCGGGTACAGTCACCTCATAAACGGTAAAACACACATTTTCCGACCCACAGAAAACCCCCTCCTCCCTTTTGTCTCTCTGAGGTTAAATTTAGAGCGCTGCCCGCCGTACATCCCCCTTCGCTTCATCTGATTCGCCCACATACTTCCTCCGCTAACCTTCACATTAGTCACTTTGCTGAGCGTTTGATCCAGACAGATTTGCCCAAAGACACTTCAGCAGGAGGAGCTGAACTCTTTACAAACACATTACACATGTGAAGTGACGTCCGGACACAGAAACACTCCGTTAAATTAACCTCTTGCACTCCAGCCTTCTGTGTTTACACCATCTGAAAGAGCTGCAGCTCAGCTCTGTGTCATTTATGTATTTGTTTTCTTCAAATGCTGAAAGTTTAGAGCGCTCTTTGTACGCGGTGGCACGTGACCTGCCTGTGGTTGTTCTTCATCAGTGATTAGTTATGAGCTAAAGTTTTACGTTAACTTTGTAAGTGGAAGTGATTAACGCTGCAATCATAGAACAAGAAATATTAAATATTAGAAAGAGAGTGCAGATTTTACGGTAATAAACTTTTTTCTTCTAACTTTTAATTTTACGGTTTAAAGTTGGTGTTTTGTTCCACATTTTAAAGTGTCTGAAGATTTATGGTGAAAAACTGGCAAACCATGACAGTAAATTAGGCTATTAATAAATATTACGGTGTTTTACTGCATAATTAACAGTCTCTAATTTAAAATACCATTTTATTCTGTTCTGAAAATAACGTATCGATAAAGACTTTGCCATAAAATATGACCGTAAAAAAAGAAACTGTCAGCTGTGGTTACCAGAATATTACCGTAATAAACAAACTCTATAATATTTTCTAATATTACGATAATACAATGTTAGTGCAGTTGATTTCACGTTTAAAGTTGGTGTTTTATTCCATATTTTAAAATGTCTGTAGATTTCATGGTGAAAGCTGCCAAAGCACGACAGTATGCTGGGAAATATTACAGTGTTTTAATGTATAACAGTCTCTAATCTAAAATACAGCTTTATTGTGTATAAGTTCACTTCAAAATGTCCAGTAAATAAAGCTTTACTGTACACAGGACGACACAGTCATACTTCATAGTATGTTTGACGTCTTTTACTGTCGCGGTTGGGCAGTTTTTTCACTGTAGAATCAGACCGAGCATCTTAAAGTGCCGCCTGTACGTACCTTGTGTGTGGTGGTGGAAGTTGCCATTGCCTCCCTGCGCGTTGGCGGCGTTGATGCCCAGTTGGGTGAGGGTGGAGGCCAGGTTCCCCGTGCTGCTCCCCCCGCTCAGAGAGGAAGATCCTGGGTAGCCAGGCTCGTCCTGGTCGAGCGGTGTAGGCAGCGGGGAGGGGAAGTGGAGGCTGGACAGGTCGGGCAGCGAGCCGCCGGTGTTGAGTGCCGACGGGACGCCGTGAGCCGGCGTGGACGGCTGCTCCGGGGACGTAAAGATACTGAGAGGGAACGACAGAACATTTAAAAATATATTTACGTATAATTCTGGTATCATAGTGAGCAAAATGTGATCGTGTGCTTCAGAAATCTTGAAGCTCAGTTCTCCAAAACTTTGACTTCATAACTAAACTTCTGTCTGTTTAACTTCCTGTCCCTCGAAGTATTCCCGGTATTCTGATTCTCTCTGGTTAAAGTCTGAAGAGAACTTTTGATATCTGATGCCGATTTTGGTTTTGTGGCGACTTCTGAGTTCAAGATGAGGAACACAAAGCAACATACGCAGCAGAGGAACCGATTACTGCCTGCAGGGAGGCCGGAGTAAAAAGATCCTGTCTTTAAACACAGCCATTGTTGAAAGCAGAGTGGTTATGACATAATGCAATGTGTGTGTGTGTGTGTGTGTGTGTGTGTGTGTGTGTGTGTGTGTGTGTGTGTGTGTGTGTGTGTGTCAGACTTACTTGATACCAGGGACTTCACAAGACTTTGGGCGGGACGACAACAGAGGCAACTAGACAGAGAAAAAAAATCACTGTGAGCCTCAAATGTTGAGATGCTGGATAATAAAATCATTTTGTTCCATTCAGCTTTGGTATTATAAGTTCGAGGTTAAATAAAAACTTTGAACACACCATGAAGAACTTTTTAAAGAACAAAAAAAACAGACGATATTAATCTGAGAATTAAAAAAATAAAATAAAAGGGGAAACAGCTCATATGAAGTTATGTACGCTACACACACATTCACGTTTACGGATTTGTATCGTGCACAAATATATATAAATATAAATACATATAAATATAAATAACTATAACAGTAGATATGTGAACAGAGGGATCTTTATGTCTGTACCTTCTTGGTGTCCCAGGGTTTGAGCAGTTTGCCCTCGTCCAACACGTTCTCTTCGATGGGTGGGACAGGGTACGGAAACACTGAAGGACAAAACATAGGAAGTGTGTTAATATGTTCAACCTCCTCTGCATGATGGTCGAGAGTTCATCATCACATCAAGACCTGAAGCTTCTGAAGTGATCATAACACAAAGCCTGCAGACGTGTAGCTCTAAATGTTTGTGGGTGCAGAAGTCACATGCTGCAGATTTAAAAGAAATAAACGATCCGTCACTTTTTCTGGGTCCAGTGTCGACACTGTTCAGACACGTCATCACTCTTAAGAGGTGAAATAAGAAACTTTGTGTGAGTAACGACTGCAGAAATGTTTCTGTCGGTCCGACTGGAGTCCAAAACAACTTCAGCTTCAGTGATATGATCCAGAGAAAATCTCATGTTTAGCATGTCAGATCAACGATGCTCAACCTGTGAAATCAAACATGTTGTCACGTGCTGAGCTTCCACGAAAGATTCTGAATCCTGCACAGACTAAATGTCGTTGCTTGTTATCGCGTGCTTTTTTACAACATGTGACTGTGGCGAGCGGAGGCCGGGATGAGTGATGAGTCCCTGCAGGGCTCACGCTCACAGCTCTGCTTTTTGTTTCGATTTAGGGAAGGTGTCAAAACGAGAAAGATGAGAAATGATGATGACATCAGGGAGTTTTTACACGTTACAGTTAAAAGTACGACCGACTGTTGGAGCTTCACATTCAAACCTTTAACTTAAATTAAACTAAAGGCAGTTTTAATCATTTATTATTCAAACCATCTGAAATATTTTCTGTGTTTCATAAATGACAGAAAATCTCTCTGAGGTTTGGACTGTTCCTGTATCATCCTGAGCTATAGAAAATCTACAGAAAAGCTGTTCTCATAACCAGGCTCAGCAGCCTCTATGGACATGATGGCAGAGGAGAAGAGAGTGAAGAGGACGCTGACGGAGAAAGCTAAGAAGAGAAAAGGAGAGAGTGAGCGAGCAGGAAGCAGCTGTAGCTGCTGTTAGCTCATGTTAGCTCAGTCTGTTAGCTGCTGTTAACTCGAGTTAGCTCAGTCTGTTAGCTGCTGTTAGCTCATGTTAGCTCAGTCTGTTAGCTCATGTTAGCTCAGTCTGTTAGCTCATGTTAGCTCATGTTAGCTCAGTCTGTTAGCTGCTGTTAACTCATGTTAGCTCAGTCTGTTAGCTGCTGTTAGCTCATGTTAGCTCAGTTCGTCAGCTGCCGTTAGCTCATGTTAGCTCAGTTTGTTAGCTGCTGTTAGCTCATGTTAGCTCAGTCTGTTAGCTGCTGTTAGCTCATGTTAGCTCAGTCTGTTAGCTGCTGTTAGCTCATGTTAGCTCAGTCTGTTAGCTCATGTTAGCTCTGTCTGTTAGCTGCTGTTAGCTCATGTTAGCTCAGTCTGTTAGCTGCTGTTAGCTCATGTTAGCTCAGTTCGTCAGCTGCCGGTAGCTCATGTTAGCTCAGTTT
Source organism: Collichthys lucidus (assembly GCA_004119915.2). Taxonomy (NCBI): domain Eukaryota; kingdom Metazoa; phylum Chordata; class Actinopteri; family Sciaenidae; genus Collichthys; species Collichthys lucidus. The sequence goes on from CM014091.1 coordinate 33,594,384, forward strand.
GTTAGCTGCTGTTAGCTCATGTTAGCTCAGTCTGTTAGCTGCTGTTAGCTCATGTTAGCTCAGTCTGTTAGCTCATGTTAGCTCTGTCTGTTAGCTGCTGTTAGCTCATGTTAGCTCAGTCTGTTAGCTGCTGTTAGCTCATGTTAGCTCAGTTCGTCAGCTTGGCGGTGAGCTCAGAGCGACGGGTACCCGTCAAGCAGGAAGCCGCCGGACAAGTGTGTGTGTGTGTGTGTGTGTGTGTGTGTGTATATAACTCACTTCTTCTGCCCTCTCCATCACTCTGACCTGCAGGATCACAGACAGACAGACAGACAGACAGACAGACAGACAGACAGACAGACAGACAGACAGACAGACAGACAGGTTTGTTAGAGTTTACACTGACGCTGCAGGCAGTTGGAGGAAAACCTGTTCAGACTTCAGAGATGTGCATCCAGAGGAAACGTGTTTAACATCGAGCAGGTGTCACCACATCTCATATGAGTCAGACAGTCAAACCTTTCCTGATGAACAAAGCACCTGGTAAAATCTAATCTTCCCTTTGCAGATGAAACACAGATTCTTAAAGGTTTGTGTAACAATGCTGAACTTAGACGTTAATAAATCATAAATCATCACGTCAGTTCAAACTAAATTCTGCTTCCAGCTTCACTGGAGGAATAAAAACAGATTTTCATACAAGGGAAGAGAAACATGTTGTTCATTGGTGCAAACATGCTTTCATCATTTCATATACCGGTATATAAAGAGGACCCGCTCCCACTGTGGATATACAAATAAAAATATTCTTATTTTCAGGTGATTATGAATGCATAAAAACATTTTCAAGTATATTTAATAAAGGCTCCAAATCTTACAGACTGCATCTTTAAACTGTGTCGACATCATGGAGGTGATCTAACAGTGGGTCACGGTTTAGATAGATCGGAGTACGGTCTGCGTTAAAATGGAGATTTGTATTATGTTTATGAATAAAAATGATATAAGCTGACTGTTGATCTGATAAAGTGGGAGCTCAGAAATCGATCTAAAAATCTAAAATCAAAGTCAAGACTAAGAACAGATGTTTAGGCCGTTGTCTCTGATTCGATGTTAATTGTTGCACACACTTCTGAACCGACTGAAACGTGAATTATTCTCTGGCATCTTTTTAACAACAAAGATCTTCAACGTAGCAACCACAGTACTCAATCATATCACACCACTTGTATATCCAAACGGATGATATCTTGTATTATTAGACGCATTCAGACTGTTTTGTGTGTCAGTGGGACTCCGTTGGGAGTGTGGCCTCACCCGTGCGTCTGTTGCTCTGTGGGGTGAGGGTGGGTCCTCCCGTGGTGAAGGGGTCTCCTGTGGGAGGGTTCATCACGCTGGTGTGGAGGGCTGAGTCAGAGTTGGTCCTGAGGGGAGGTGAGAGAGACAGAGTGTTAGGGGACGTGGGGAGACAGAGAGGGAGAAAGAAGTTCAGGTAAAACTCAGCCTCAGCTCGTTGCTTCTTCTTACACGCAACATTTAATCTTCCCACGATTTCTTCAGAAAGAAAACTGAAAATACTGAACACTGACTTTTATATTTCTATGTGTAGTTATTCACACAGACATCAGACTAGTCCAGACAGACGTGTGACGTCACGAAGTGAGCCGATACCTGACATGACTCGGTTTACTGTGAGTCTTTACAGATGCATTCACCTAACAGGAGCTCAGGTGATGCAGGTGAGAGAGTGGACTAAAACAGAGAGAGCTCGACAGTGATGACAGTAAATTACAGGACAGGAAGAGAGGATCTGTGATGGTTTGAAAGGCCGGAAATCTCTAAATCAAAGTCAGCCAAGAAAAAGTCTGATACATTCTCAGTTTCACCCACATGTTTTGAAGACGAGGTGGGAGCTGGAGGGAGAAAAGAAGGAGGTGAAAGGAGGTAAAGAGAAGAAAAAAAAAGAGGATGAGGAGGATTCACCTGTTGAGTGCAGTGGTGGGGAGACGAAACAACTGGCTTTTATCCCCGGGGAAGTTTCCGGACCAATTCCTTTTCATGATCGACAAGAACAAAGTTATTTTCCTCCACCGAGCAAGAACATTGAAGAGAGGAGGTTAAAAAAAAAATAACGAGGAAAAGAAGAAGGAGGAGAAGGAGGAGAGCGTGAGCTCGCAAAGCAAACGCAGGCGAAGAAATAAGGACGATGGAGGACAGAGGGAGGCTGGCGTGTCACATGACGTGACAGGAAGCCGTGATCAATATCTGATTATCTGTGATCAGTCCGAGCTCGTTTGATGTCATCACGAGGGCTCAGCGTCTGAACAACACAAACTTTATTAAGAGCAGCAAACCGGCTTCAGTTTACTTTATTTTGAAAAATCAACTGTTTCCGTGTTTGACTTCCTGTCAGCTCGAGCTGAACAGCCGAGCGGAGACGCTTCTGAAACGGACGGCGGGAAACTTTCCAGAAAATTAAGCTCAGGAATTTTGGAAATATTCCAAATCAGAAACACCATGGGAATTTATGGTAATTAACTGTAAACTGTGGGTAATTTAAACAAACATAAATATGAATATTTAGCTTTATTTTTAAGTAGAACTTTATCAAGTCTGAATTATGTTTTTGAATAATGCAGTCCACGAGCTCACATGTGTCCTCAACAGTCTCTGTGTGCTCTGGGCTCTAAAGTGTGGTCCAGGTACAGAGATCACCTGTGCAGGTAGGGGGCGTGGCCTCAGCAGCCCTGCAGTAAGCAGTGTGCTGTGTGCATGTGATTGAGGAAGAGCAGATATTCAAGTGGACCTGCAGGAAATCTGTTTGTTTTAGTCAAGATGATGCTAAAATATATTTTCACCAACTATATTTAAGTTCCCAGTTAAACCTTCCGACCTTCAATGTTGTAAATTCCCAGTTTATTCACATAAATTCCCATGGAAAGTTTCCAACTTTGCAAATTCCCAGAATTTTGCAACCCTAGACACCACTGGTTTCAGAGGTTGTGTTCAGTGCAGGCATGCTCATTGGTAGATATAACGCTGACTCCTGTCTACTTTAACACAGATCAATATCCCCAACAAGCTTAGATAGGAAACACGAGGAAGAAAACAGACTGCGGACTTTATTTGAGATTAGAATTGTTTCCTCTAATCAGAGACCTCCGTGTTCGCCGGGTGTTTCATATAATGTAAGAAAACTCACACTTTTCATGGCGCTGTTTAAAATGACTAAAAACTGTGGAATAACTCCAGACTTGGAGACCACAGACGAGGAGCACAGACAAACTCCATCCTGCACAGCTGCAGTTACAAGAACTGGACCAGAAACCTCCGTCCTGGCAGGACGACCAAATCTCTATTGAATAAACACACTTTCTGTCTACAGACTCTGCTACTCTTGAAATTCGACAGTTTGAGCCTCAATGAACTAAAACTAAACAAGCGACGAGTTAACTCTCCTCCCGGCCGACTGAAGCCAAAGTGCAGGTGGGATGAATCGGTGGCTGGCGGCCTGACAAAGTGACAGCTGGAGGATTTGAACCCGAACAGTGTTCACTCGTCAGACTTTAGGAAGCGGCTGGAGGTCATTTGCCAGCCTGGTGTGTGTTTTAATGTGCAGTGGACTGAGGCCAGTCTCTCTCTGAAGGGTAATTGTCGTCTTGTTAGAAGAAAACCAGAAAGGACGCAGGCAGGCAGGCAGGCAGGCGAAAATGAAATGACTGGAACTTTGCAGAAAACAGAAGAAAAAGCCAAAAAAAAAAGCAGATTCCCAGAAGGACAAAAAAAAGAGAGAAAAAAAGAAGTGAGAGCTCTTCAGAAACAACTCAAGTTTGGAGAGACGTCGGCAAAAAACCAACCGTTTACTGTTAGTTGTCTAGAGGTTAGTGTTACTGATGAAACCTTTGTGAAGCTCCAGTGTCACCTCATGTGATTCTGATGAGAGGAAACAGCCCTGAGGAGGCACCAAGGACACTTAATGAGGAGGCACCAAGGACACTTAGTGAGGAGGCACCAAGGACGCTTAGTGAGGAGGCACCAAGGACACTTAGTGAGGAGGCACCAAGGACACTTAGTGAGGAGGCACCAAGGACACTTAGTGAGGAGGCACCAAGGACACTTAGTGAGGAGGCACCAAGGACACTTAGTGAGGAGGCACCAAGGACACTTAGTGAGGAGGCACCAAGGACACTTAGTGAGGAGGCACCAAGGACGCTTAGTGAGGAGGCACCAAGGACACTTAGTGAGGAGACACCAAGGACGCTTAGTGAGGAGGCACCAAGGACACTTAGTGAGGAGGCACCAAGGACGCTTAGTGAGGAGGCACCAAGGACACTTAGTGAGGAGGCACCAAGGACACTTAGTGAGGAGGCACCAAGGACACTTAGTGAGGAGGCACCAAGGACACTTAGTGAGGAGGCACCAAGGACACTTAGTGAGGAGGCAGGAGGTGAACCTCAGCTGAAGGACACTTGCCTTTTGAGTAACTGCACCTCAGTGCTGAAATTTGTTTGTTTTTCTCTGCAACTTCAACATTTTATATTCTAAGACAAGGAAATTGGAAATTTCTGTGATGAATTAAAGCAACTATAAAATTAATAAACCACAAACAGAATTTTAAATAGTTATGTTGTAACTCTAAACTCTGTGTAAAAACTGTGTAAATAAATGTAGAGTGTGTCTGACAGACATTATCACTGACACTGCAGCAGCACAGAGACTCAACAAAGTCAGTCAAAGGCAGCTTGAGGTTGCCGAGCAACCAGGGTCAGCTGCAGGTCAGAGCAGTTAACTGCAGCTGTGCTCTGTCTGTGTGTGAGTGACTGCTGAGAGACACAGAAAATCTCTAAATGAAGCCCCTCCAACTAGTGGACGCTAATGCCAAACGGTAGGTGGTATCAAAAAGCCCAAATGAGCGTGAGCATCCTCATCTTGTCGACCATGTGGATGCTGAATTTCAGTGTGTGAAGTTAAAAACTGTGACCTGGGCAGAGAGAGAAAGAACAGGTGCCCCGTGCTCCTCTGGGACATTTCTCCTCTCCAGTTTACATGGGAGTAGATGGGGCTGTCGGTGGGTGACCCTGGAGCATCAGTGCGTCTCCCGCCAAAACTATAAGTCTGACAGCTTCAGCAGTGATATCGCTGCGTAGCTCACGAATTTTCCTGCGTTTCTATGTAGAAATTATTTCTGTAGAGTGACATTTGTGGCCACGAGAGCCGTTTGCAAATGTATTTTCTGACAAATGTTTCTCTCCCTCTCCACTCTAGCTCTGGAACATTCTACCAACACACACCCATTGTAAATGTTAGCCCACATTTCACAGTGTGCGTGTGCGTGTGTGTGTGTGTGTGTGTGTGTGTGTGTGTGTGTGTGTGTGTAGATGCTCTTAGTGTTGGATGTAAAAAGTTAAGGTAAGAGGACCTCGAGTTTGAAACTCTACAAACTACAAAGCAGATAATCATGACAGAGAAAATGTATGAACTTCCTCTGACCTGTTTAGGTCTGTATTTTATCCAATGTTTCTCTGAACTTTGAATTAAGATTATCAAAAATCAATTTTGTACTGAAACTACATCTTGTTTGTGATAATATTGAAAAATCTAAACGATATTTATGAGTTATGAAGTCAAATCTCAGGAAAAGGTATGTGGAGAGAAAAAGTACACCATGATCTGCAGAGATTTAAGATATTTCAACAAGGTTTAGTCGAGTTTTTCAAGGCTGGAATAGTTTTTTCATCACTTCTTTACGGTGTGACATCACATCACATGATCATATCACATCTGATGTGTCACGAAAACTTCAGAAAGGTTTCCGAGCAGAGCAGACTCAAGACAAGATGCTGTGACAATTAACAGACAGACAGACAGGTCTCCATGGCGACAGACAGACAGACAGGTCTCCATGGAGACAGACAGACAGACAGACAGACAGACAGACAGACAGACAGACAGACAGACAGACAGACAGGTCTCCATGGAGACAGACAGACAGACGGTACCTTCTCCAGCTGGGGTCAGGAGGCGGGGACAGGTAGGCGGAGTTATACGGTGAACTGTCCACCTGAGGAGACGACTGGTTAAGGAAACACGTGACGCTGATTTCACTTTCTGTTTGGACTAACACTGCTTCTCTTTTTGTTTATTTTAAACATGCTTTCTCTTTCTGTATCGACTTCCTGTGAAAAAGAAAGATCGTTTAACGAAGCATCACAGTTTGA
>CM014091.1:33605580-33670580 GCA_004119915.2 Collichthys lucidus
TAAATCTAAAAGTCTAAATCATCGTGGTGGCGTCAGTCACCTGGAAGTCCTGAGGGTTCCTGCCGATCTGGTTGACGTTGGGCAGCGAGCCGCTGTAGTACGGACCCTGACTCCTGGCAAGACGGAGCTTCTGGGCCTGGAGCTGACAAGAGGACAAAGACACAAACATCTAGCAGGATTATCGTTACTGTGACACCATGTTGACCATAACGCTGCAGTAATAGCTTTGGTTTAGCATGATGTCAGATCCTGAGTAATATCTGGTGAGGCCAGTGTTGCACAGAAAAACAACCTGAGCATAAAAAATGATTCCAAACCATGTAATCCCCCAAAATAAGTAACTACACACTGAAATATACGCTGCTCCTTAAACGCAGCACGCACTGGAAGGCCACTCATCTTGACCTGGAGAAAACCTCCCAGCAGTAAATGATTGTTTGGTAATTGCTCACTTTTTAGTCATCAGCAGCGTCACTCCAGGAGTCACTAACGTACGTTAGCTCCAGACTAACGATTCGACACGCGAGTCCCGGGACGCCGCGTTGTACACGGATCACGTAACAAACAACAGCTTCTAGGAACAGGAAGGGGTCAAAGTCATAGTGCTCTGCAGGTAACCAGGAGATTTATCTCAAGTCTAGTCATCGTACAGACAGCTGGAGTCTTCTGTAGCTCTGAACCTTTGAACATCAGACAGAAGACTCCTCAGACGATCACCACACAAACATTTGAATCATAGATACACATCGACCAATGGGAAAGAGGAAAAGCCCCAAAGGAGCCATTGTCCTCTCCTTCACATCTGTCCTCATGTCCTCTCCTTCACATCTGTCCTCATCGCCTCTCCTTCACATCTGTCCTCATGTCCTCTCCTTCACATCTGTCCTCATGTCCTCTCCTTCACATCTGTCCTCATCACCTCTCCTTCACATCTGTCCTCATGTCCTCTCCTTCACATCTGTCCTCATCGCCTCTCCTTCACATCTGTCCTCATGTCCTCACCTTCACATCTGTCCTCATCGCCTCTCCTTCACATCTGTCCTCATGTCCTCTCCTTCACATCTGTCCTCATGTCCTCTCCTTCACATCTGTCCTCATGTCCTCTCCTTCACATCTGTCCTCCTCACCTCTCCTTCACATCTGTCCTCATGTCCTCTCCTTCACATCTGTCCTCATGTCCTCTCCTTCACATCTGTCCTCATCACCTCTCCTTCACATCTGTCCTCATCACCTCTCCTTCACATCTGTCCTCATGTCCTCTCCTTCACATCTGTCCTCATCACCTCTCCTTCACATCTGTCCTCATGTCCTCTCCTTCACATCTGTCCTCATCGCCTCTCCTTCACATCTGTCCTCATGTCCTCTCCTTCACATCTGTCCTCATCACCTCTCCTTCACATCTGTCCTCATCGCCTCTCCTTCACATCTGTCCTCATCGCCTCTCCTTCACATCTGTCTTCATGTCCTCTCCTTCACATCTGTCCTCATGTCCTCTCCTTCACATCTGTCTTCATGTCCTCTCCTTCACATCTGTCCTCATCGCCTCTCCTTCACATCTGTCCTCATCGCCTCTCCTTCACATCTGTCCTCATCACCTCTACTTCACATCTGTCCTCATCACCTGTCCTTCACATCTTTCCACATCACCTCTCCTTCACATCTGTCCTCATGTCCTCTCCTTCACATCTGTCCTCATCGCCTCTCCTTCACATCTGCCCTCATGTCCTCTCCTTCACATCTGCCCTCATGTCCTCTCCTTCACATCTGCCCTCATGTCCTCTCCTTCACATCTGTCCTCATGTCCTCTCCTTCACATCTGTCCTCATGTCCTCTCGGAGAAGTGGTTAGGAAAGGAATTAGGAGCTGATTCCTTTGACGATTCGACCGTACCCTAAAACACGCTTCACTGCTGACCTCTGACCTCGCAACATTAAAGCTCCTGCACACCGTGAGGTTTATTTAAAGCTTCTGTGAACCAGATTCTCCTCAAAGGACAAAAAAAATAAAACATGAGAAAAGGTTGCTGTTTGCAAACCTATAAATATAAAGTATATATTTACACACACACACACACACACACACACACACACTGAGGCCCTGGCCCAGTTTCTTGTAAAGTTGGTGAACTCATTTAATCTGTCTGTCCTGGCCTCGTTCTCTATCTGCTCCCGTCCTTGGATCTTTGCGGCTTCAGCATCGACAGCCTCAGTGTGAACTAATCATTGTCCAGAGACGAGAACAACGCTCAGCCAGTCAATCATTCTCCTCGAGCGAGACTTTCAGCTGCAGAGCCGCTCTCAGTGAGCGCGTGCAGAAAAGCGCCGACTCAGACGTTTGATATGACGAGGGAAAAATGACAAATCGCAGGCGCTGAGTCATTTATTGAACAGCTCCATCATCGTCTCCATCGTCGTTACGAGCCACATGAGTCACGATTGTGGTGGAACATTTGCAAATATAAAAACGATGATGGGATCTGTGCCGAACACGCGTGTCCATTTACATCTGGAGAACAGGGCATCTCTGTCGCTTGTTCAACCCTATCCAGTTCATCTGATTAATGATGCTCAACAAATATCTGTCTTTGTCTCAGGAAGTGTGAGACGCCGCAGCTGGACTTTTATTCTGAAATCTGCAGCTCAGTTTAAAACGATGTCTAAGAATATCTTAAAAACAAAACCTGTCCTGACTCACTGAACAAACAGACGATAACCACTGTTTGCAGGCCGGAGGACACCTGTAATAAAGCAACACAACACTTAACAAATGACAAACACCAAACGACGGATTATTCATCCACAGAGGAAAACCCAGAGTCTGTCCAGCTTCCACCACGGGGACGTCTCAGAGACTACGTCCAGGTTTTAGACAGTCTGCGGGGACGTCACAGAGACAACATCCAGGTTTTAGACAGTCTGCGGGGACGTCACGGAGACTACGTCCAGGTTTTAGACAGTCTGCGGGGACGTCTCAGAGACTACATCCAGGTTTTAGACAGTCTGCGGGGACGTCACGGAGACTACGTCCAGGTTTTAGACAGTCTGCAGGGACGTCACGAAGACTACGTCCAGGTTTTAGACAGTCTGCGGGGACGTCACAGAGACTACGTCCAGGTTTTAGACAGTCTGCGGGGACGTCACGGAGACTACGTCCAGGTTTTAGACAGTCTGCGGGGACGTCACGGAGACTACGTCCAGGTTTTAGACAGTCTGCGGGGACGTCACGGAGACTACGTCCAGGTTTTAGACAGTCTGTGGGGACGTCACAGTATTAAAAAAAAAATATATATAAAACTTTATTGATCCTGATATTCATGAGTCTTTAAAATACTTTTGTACTTTTACTTGTAATAGAGTATTTCGACCCAGTTGATGCTCGACTGTGTGTCTCGGTGTCCATGACAGAGACAGCATATCAATACTGAACAGCATCGACGTGGAGAAACTGCTGCTACCAACACACACACCCTGATGCTATTAGCTGATTGGACCACCCACACACTCCTGCTGACACACACACACACAACACACACACACACACACACACACACACACACACACACACACACACACACACACACACACACACCACACACACACACACACACACACACACACACAATATTTCCCAGGAGACTGAACCCAAACGGCCGGTCCTGTCGGTAAATAACCTGCTGTTGGAGGTTTGACTTCATGAAGAGTCAGCTGACTGTTCATCAATGATAACGAGTCTGATTCAGCTCAGCGGCTGATCGATCACGTTGTAAATTTACTTTGTGTGTCAAGGAAACAAATCCTGAAGATTTATTTATCATGTAGCCACCTTATGTTCTGTGTAGGGATGCACCGACACCCATATCTGAGGTTTAGTATCAGCCGATACCGATACAGAACAACAGCACTAAATTACGGTAACTAGCGGTAACAAACGGTAACCAACGGTAACCAACGTAACAAACAGTAACCAACGTAACAAACGGTAACCAACGTAACAAACAGTAACCAACGTAACAAACGGTAACCAACGGTAACAAATGGTAACCAACGTAACAAACAGTAACAAACTGTAACCAACGGTAACAAATGGTAACCAACGTAACAAACAGTAACAAATGGTAACCAACGGCAACCAACGTAACAAATGGTAACCAACGGTAACAAATGGTAACCAACGTAACAAACAGTAACAAACGGTAACCAACGGTAACCAACGTAACAAACTGTAACAAATGGTAACCAACGGTAACAAACGGCAACCAACGTAACAAACGGTAACCAACGGTAACAAATGGTAACCAACATAACAAACAGTAACAAACGGTAACCAACGGTATCTAACGGTAACCAACGGTAACAAACGGTAACCAACGTAACAAACGGTAACAAACGGTAACCAACGGTAACAAACGGTAACAAACGGTAACCAACGGTAACCAACGGTATCTAACGGTAACCAACGTAACCAACGGTAACCAACGGTAACCAACGGTATCTAACGGTAACCAACGTAACAAACGGTAACCAACGGCAACCAACGTAACAAATGGTAACCAACGTAACAAACAGTAACAAACGGTAACCACGGGAACCAACGGTAACAAACGGCATCCAGACACCCAGACACAGTGAACCACTGCACCACCGTGTCGCCTGCTTCATCAGAGCAGCCAACAAAACTGAACGTTATGCCCTCTGTGATTTGATAAACCGGCCGCTCAGCGAATACACAGAGCAGGAGAGCTCTGGATGGATTTTTTAAAAATACAACATCAAAACATCATCACGTCATTTTTTTGCCAAACACTGTGACGAAGATACCAGCATCAGCTCGCACCACCGAGAGGAAACCACAAACTGTGGCGTGACACACTGCACGATTTATGACTAAAAACAATAACTCGTCACTCGGATCACGAGCCAGGTGAGACCTCAGGACTGAAACATGGTGCGGTGCTGGAAGTCAGCTCTGCTGCTCCGGGTTTCCAGCCCGGTTCACTTTTTTTGCTTTGATCAGAGAAGTTTCGTACGGGTGTCGTGCCAGAGCCGAACCTCAGCAAGCGGGTAATGTAACTAGCATCCAACTCTTGGCCTGTGGTGACCACTTTGGACAGGAAACCATGAATGAACATGATATTTAAATATTGGGAAACAGAACCAGATGAAAGTTCGACTAATCTGATCAGATCTGAGCGAGAACAGACGAACGAGCAGCTGGCTGGATTTACCTCGGACGTCTGCGTGCAGAGCAGGACGGCAGCTGCAGCGCTGGTTAGCAGCCAAGCGACGCAGATATTCAGCTTACTGTAAGACTGGAAAATATTCACACAACTAGAGCGAGCGCCTCATCATGTCAACGCGACGATCATGTAAAAATACAACGTTACCACAAAACAGCCGCCCACGTAAAAGTAGTGAAACCACGTCACGACCTGCAGGGAAGCATGACTGATGACAGTCTGAACTCCGAGTCTTCAGAGACCAACAGAAATAACTCAGAACAATCCAAACACGAACGCAGCCTCGCGTCTCTGACCTGAGGCCTCATCCAGCAGCCAATCACAGCCAGCTGAAGCAAACACAGGCTGTGATTGGCCAGACAGTTCACCTTTCTTTTCTCCACCTGATGCACCGAAGCAAAACACACAAAGTGACGATATGACGACACCTGAGCGCCGTCTGCTACCACGGCAACACACAGCTGACATCCAGCGTGGCGGACTCTGCTCTATGAATTGTTGCTTATGAATATTTTATTAAACTTCTATTAAACTTCCATCGCACACTGGACTTAATACGTCTAAAGAAGTAAACAACAGAGCTGAGTCATCTGCCTCTGTCACTAGCACACCTGGACTAAGTCTACCTGTCACCTTTACACTCTGTACCTCAACAAATACTGGAACATACACTTCACATCATATGTGACATGTGTTCATATAAACCGTATTTAAAATGATATATCATATTTATAAAATGTTCTATTTACATATTTATACTCATAGTATTTTATAGGGTGTATATCCTGTACAGTGAAGTATTTATTATACATGTACTATATATCATGTATCATATCTGTGCACATATACTGTACATATTGCAGTTATGTATGTATGCACACCTTGCACAGGCTGAATATAAAACATTTCTATGTGTATCTATATCTATATATTATTATTATTATACACTGATTGACAATAACACTACCATCATATCATCATCTTGCCATTCTGTGTTTTATTTTTTCTTTGTTTGTATTTTGGGGATTAATAAAGTATCTCAGCATTTGTGATAATTAAAATAAAGTTTGAGTCCTGATAATCACGTCCTTAAAAAAAAAATAATCACGACTTGTTACGTGTTAAGAGTGACGTTTCATTGTATGCTGCCGTTACTAACTTTAAAGTAACGTTACCAGGAGCTGTCCTGTTACTACCTGTAAAGTAACGTTACCAGGAGCTGGCGTTACTAACTGTAAAGTAACGTAACGCGAGCTGCCGTTACTATCTGTAAAGTTACGTTACCAGGAGCTGCCGTTCCTAACTTATATATAATGTTACCAGGAGCTGCCGTTACTACCTGTAAAGTAACGTTACCAGGAGCTGCCGTTACTAATTTTAAAGTAACGTAACGCGAGCTGCCGTTACTATCTGTAAAGTTACGTTACCAGGAGCTGCCGTTCCTAACTTTAATATAACGTTACCAGGAGCTGCCGTTACTACCTGTAAAGTACCGTTACTAACTTTAATATAACGTTACCAGGAGCTGCCGTTACTACCTGTAAAGTAACGTTACCAGGAGCTGCCGTTACTAAATTTAAAGCAACGTAACGCGAGCTGCCGTTACTATCTGTAAAGTAACGTCACCAGGAGCTGCCGTTACTATCTGTAAAGTAACGTCACCAGGAGCTGCCGTTACTATCTGTAAATTAACGTTACCAGGAGCTGCCGTTACTAACTTTAATATAACGTTACCAGGAGCTGCCGTTACTACCTGTAAAGTACCGTTACTAACTTTAATATAACGTTACCAGGAGCTGCCGTTACTACCTGTAAAGTAACGTTACCAGGAGCTGCCGTTACTACCTGTAAAGTAACGTTACCAGGAGCTGCCGTTACTACCTGTAAAGTAACGTTACCAGGAGCTGCCGTTACTAATTGTAAAGTAACGTTACCAGGAGCTGCGGTTACTAACTTTAATATAACGTTACCAGGAGCTGCCGTTACTACCTGTAAAGTACCGTTACTAACTTTAATATAACGTTACCAGGAGCTGCCGTTACTACCTGTAAAGTTACGTTACCAGGAGCTGTCGTTACTATCTGTAAAGTACCGTTCCTAACTTTAATATAACGTTACCAGGAGCTGCCTGTACTACCTGTAAAGTAACGTCACCAGGAGCTGCCGTTACTAACTGTAAAGTAACGTTACCAGGAGCTGCCGTTACTAACTGTAAATTAACGTCACCAGGAGCTGCCGTTACTAATTTTAAAGTAACGTTACCAGGAGCTGCCGTTACTAATGTTAAAGTAACGTAACGCGAGCTGCCGTGAAGACGCGCGACACTCTTCAGAGAGAAGTTAGCTCACGAGCTAACGTTATGGTATAACGTGTCTCGGTCTGAAGAACAACGTCAACATTTGCATAATATGTTAATTTTCGGTCTTTGATGTTAAATTCCCGCGTGATAATTAGTGACCGTTGTTTTTTGGTAACGGGCTCCGGTTCCCCGCCGCTCGCGCGCTGACAGCGGCGGCAGCGACGTCACGTCACATAGTAAACAAGCCAAGTTAGCCCGCGCGGCTAACGCGGCTAACTGCGCTAACGACGTTATCGGAAATGGACAGCGGCGCGAGGCGACGACACTTTCTGCGGCTCCACGTTAACGGGCACCGGCTGACTTCGTCCCGGTGTGTTGTTATTCACCCCGAATGCGCCGATTCCAGACAGAGCGCCATGGAGAGGCGGCGGAGAACGTTATCTCGGCGGAGCCCGACGAGCCCGGGCAAGGCCTCTCTTCCTCCGGGCAGCTCTCCTGCTGCCTCCCCGTCTCAGACTCACCCTGGTCGAGGTGATGTCCATCATGACCTCCTGAAAGGCCGCCGTCTCCTCGGCCTGTCGCTGGGTATGCAGCGCTATCTTCTCGCTAAACTTTCGGGGGTTCGAAGCCCCGGACCCGGAGCCAGAGGTGGGTCCGGGTCCGGGTCCACAGCCGCCTGTACCCGTCGCAGACATCTTCACCGAGCGGACGGGACGACCTGACGTAGTGGAACGATTTTCAGCAGAGGCGGCGGAACGCGAAGAGCTCTCACTCTGCAGCTGCTTCCAGCCGAGGACTACAAATGTCAGCTAAGTGCTGCGCTGTCAAGAGACGGGTCCAAATCTTATAAAATATGCGTGAACGTGGATATTTACTCCACGTTCTTTGAAGTTTGATTAAATATGATAAGTAGAAATCTGACATTTGTTCGATTTAACAAGTTTTAAGTGCTAAAAGAGCCTTAATGACAATAAACTGTGTGATAGAAACAGGTATTATTAATGATACTGTGGAAACATACTTAAAGAATAAACGGAGAAATGAAAAAAATAAAGTAGGCTCATTTGAGCTGCTAAATGTTTGATAGAAAAAGAATGAAGAGCTGCAAATAAATCATGTAGTCCATAATTATATTTGTCATATGCACTGTATAGTTTGGTCTCCATGGCAACAGCTTGTGTGTGTGTGTGGAGGTCAAATAAGAACAAGGTGGAGGTGTGAACGCCCACTCTCACAAACCAGAGGGCGGATCTGGTTTTGTTATTACTATTTTTTTAAACCCACCGAGTGAGTCATCCTGTTTAAACACAAACCAGCTTTGATGTTTGGGACAGGGTGGCAGCGCGCCCTCTGGCGGTGGAGGAGCCACACCGCAGAAGAAGACACTTCCTGTTAATTATGGTGCCGTGATCAAAATGTAGTTCTTCACCTGCAACACCTGAGCAGGTGCGATGAGGTCAGAGGTCATGGAGGAAGGGCACAACATATTAATGTGTTAATTAGAAGTTAATAAATCTATTTCCTGATAAAGATGTAAAAAAACAAGTCAACAAATCGTTAAAAATGACAAAATAATTTGACTTTATTGAAAAAAGTCACAATTCATCATTCTAAAGACGATGAAGCTCAATTATTAAAAATCATCTGAGACAAACTCAAATTTGAATATCATAAGTGATAAAAATAATTAATTTCACATAATAAACAAAGCGTGGACAGAGTCTTCATCAGGTTTGAAAGAAACTTTGATAGTAATGAACAGAAAAAGTAAAATTAGAAAGTGTGTGAGGATTATACATTTCAAAATGTAATCTGATACTCATCACCTGTTAGAAAAGTAAGCTGGTAACCTGATCCAGGAATCTAAATATGAATATAACTCATCACTTTGTTATAATACTATTCCAATAAAGACGAGAGATGAAATCAGTGTTCTCCATTTATAATTTTTTTATGTTAATTCGTCACAATAGAAAATATGACAGCACAGCAGTCCTTAAAATGACTTTGGTTCAAAGACTTTAGAGTCATAATTACAAAAATACATTTCATAGTGTCGTTGTTTAGACGTTTCAGTGCAGTACGTTCTGTGCGAGCGGCTCATTGTGTCTGTCTGCACAGCCTCGTCCAATGACAGATTCTTTTCAAATGAAGTGAAACGAAGCAAATCTGCAGAAAAAAAGCAAAAGAATTCACAGATTTTCACATCTGTCTCACGGCGACAACAAACCGCGGCAGAGGTTTGATGTTTGTTTAACGGAGACACTGAGCTCAGCGACCACCTGAGATGAAGGCGGACAGGTAAACAGCGATCACATGCAGGGCGGGTGCAAGCAGAAAAAAAACAGCTTAAAGCAGCTGAAACAGTGAAGTGCATAATTAGTCAAAACCATTTAAATGATTCGTCAAACATAAAAATGTTCTTTACTGCCAACTGAAGATTTTCGGTCACATCGACATTCGTCGCGATTTTTGTGAGAATTCATTGAGCGACAGAAAAGACGAGCGTGAGACACTTTGCGGCGTCTCCGAGGCGGCGGGAGAGCAAACAGATAAACGTGAACTCTGATCGGCCTCGTGCAGACCGTCCTCCACGACACGACGCCCAAGTGTTCACGTTATTCTACGAAGGCTCGGAGCGATGACTGAGAAGTGAAGCGTGTTGCAGGGATGAAAACACAGAAACCATCTTCATATGTTAGAATATGTGCATTAGTATGTTGATACCCGGACCTGACTTCAGGTCTCGGGACGGTGACGGACAGTAGCTTCGTTGAAGATACGCGGCCTCAGACGTGTGAACTGGTTTCCGTGGTTACAGTTTGATGAAGAGCACAGCGGTGACCACGGCGAAGCCCGCCTGCAGCATGGCCACCTTTAGGATGCGGTTCCTGCTGGAGCCGAGCTCGTGCGGCAGGATCTCCATGAAGGTGATGTAGATGAAGGTCCCGGCCGCCAGCCCCTCCAGTGTGCAGCGGGCCAGCTGGTGCTGCGGGGACGCCTTGGTCTCGGTGAGGGCGATGCCCGTGCCGATGCCCAGCGGGGACATGACGGCGAACAGCAGCAGGCATCCGGCCACCACCGACCGCCGCAGCCGGCACTGCGACAGCTTGAAGGCCAGGCTGAAGGAGATGATGCTCTTGTGGATCATCAGCGCCAAGCAGACCTCCAGCACCTCCTTCCCCTCCTCCAGCAGCCCCACCGCCAAACCTTCAAACACGGAGTGCAGGGACAACGAGAAGACCAGGATGAAGGCGCGCAGGGCGGACTGCGAGCCAACGTCCACGTGGAAGTGACTGCCGGCGGACGCGTCTGACCCACGACGCCGATGGGAGTGACGGTGACCGTTCCTGTCGTCCGCCTGGACGCTGGAGTCCACCAGCAGAGCCCGATGTTCCTCCATGTGAGGGGACGACTGGTCTTTAAAAGCAAGGAGGATCTGCTCCAGGACCAGGACCAGGAAGAAACCCATGGCAATGATGAACTCGGGCAGGGGGAACTGGAGCTGCGAGGAGAGAAGAAGAGCGATCAGTCGAGTCTCCTCACTCTGCACAGATGACTTCAGCAGATCTGTTTAGTTCATGTTACGAGTCCTCAATGAAACCGACGGCTTGAATAAAAACAGAAAGAAGTCAAATGACGGCGACGTTCTGTAAAAGCAGCACACCCCCACTGCGGTTTTATGAACTTCCGACTTGTAACGCGTAAAAGCTGCACAGATCTGTTTCACCATCTCTGTCAACACGGGCGATAAAAAGCTGCTGAAGAGACGAAGCAGAGGATGTGGAGAAGAGTCAGATCTGAGATAAAGACTCAGTCAGCGTGTCGACTCGTCACTGAAAACATCAGGAACATTTTGTGATGCAGAATCGACGTCTTCACGTTTCATACGTTCATTCCTCAAATGTTCTTTAATGCTCCACAAAACTGCTGCTGGAAACAACGAGACCAAAACCAGGAGCTGAAAGAGGCCGAAGCTCGGCTCGCTCTGGTCCAAGACGTGGATCATCGTCTGAACGACACCTGGCTGCTCAAACAAGCCACCTGTGACCACGCCCACCTGTCAGTCAAAGCGTCTTAATCCTGCATAACTTTAAGCCTTAATATAATGTGAACAGGTGAGTTGTATATAAATTCACCCTCAGTACAGTTGTCATGAACGGGGAAATTAGCTACAGAGACCAAAACTGTTTTTGTACCAGGCTGTAAACATGTTTATTTCTGCTGTGAAACATGGGGACTTATGGAGACTGACTCACTTCTGGAGCCAGCCTCAGGTGGACGTTAGAGGAACTGCAGGAAGCGAGGAAGTGGAGCAAACAGCGACCGAGAGCAAATCATTGTTCAGCTACGAAATAATTCACAAAGGATTTAACCTGACGCTGATTTTATGAGTGAAAACTCGAATTCAAGGCTCCGAAAGGAGACAGACAGGACAAAGACAGACAGGACAAAGACAGACAGGACAAAGACAGACAGGACAAAGACAGACAGGACAGACAGGATATAGACAGACAGGACAAAGACAGACAGGACAGACAGGATATAGACAGACAGGACAAAGACAGACAGGACAAAGACAGACAGGACAAAGACAGACAGGACAGACAGGACAAAGGCAGACAGGACAGACAGGACAAAGACAGACAGGACAGACAGGACAAAGACAGACAGGACAGACAGGACAGACAGGACAAAGACAGACAGGCTGCAGAATGTCCAGAAAACAGAAAAGTGTTTGAAAGCTGCATGAAAACACCAAACAGTACGTGGTGTAGGCAGGAAGTGAGAGGACAAACACACACACACACACACACACACACACACACACACACACACACACACACAGTATTTAACTTTTGCCCGCTGAAGCAGCTGGAGGTTAATTCAGTGTGTGTGAGGGAGGAGAGTGATTCCCGTTAAACACCCCCTCTGTGTCCTCACACACACACACACACACACACACACACCACACACACACACACACACACACACACACACACACACACACACAGAGTTTCCCAGCAGAGTTTTTTTTAGTGTCAACCTTCAGACAGACTACGTCCAGGTTTTAGACAGTCTGTGAGGACGTCACAGAGACTACGTCCAGGTTTTAGACAGTCTGCGGGGACGTCACAGAGACTATGTCCAGGTTTTAGACAGTCTGCGAGGATGTCACAGAGACTACGTCCAGGTTTTAGACAGTCTGCGGGGACGTCTCAGAGACTACGTCCAGGTTTTAGACAGTCTGTGGGGACGTCACAGAGACTACGTCCAGGTTTTAGACAGTCTGCGGGGACGTCACAGAGACTATGTCCAGGTTTTAGACAGTCTGCGGGGACGTCACGGAGACTACGTCCAGGTTTTAGACAGTCTGCGGGGACGTCACGGAGACTACGTCCAGGTTTTAGACAGTCTGCGAGGACGTCACGGAGAATACGTCCAGGTTTTAGACAGTCTGTGAGGACGTCACAGAGACTACGTCCAGGTTTTAGACAGTCTGTGAGGACGTCACAGAGACTACGTCCAGGTTTTAGACAGTCTGCGGGGACGTCACAGAGACTATGTCCAGGTTTTAGACAGTCTGCGAGGATGTCACAGAGACTACGTCCAGGTTTTAGACAGTCTGCGGGGACGTCTCAGAGACTACGTCCAGGTTTTAGACAGTCTGTGGGGACGTCACAGAGACTACGTCCAGGTTTTAGACAGTCTGCGGGGACGTCACAGAGACTATGTCCAGGTTTTAGACAGTCTGCGGGGACGTCTCAAGAGACTACGTCCAGGTTTTAGACAGTCTGCGGGGACGTCTCAAGAGACTACGTCCAGGTTTTAGACAGTCTGCGGGGACGTCTCAGAGACTACGTCCAGGTTTTAGAGTTTAGTTAATGTTGCCTTGGAAATATTTGTATTTTGTTATAAATGGTTTTGTGAGTATAAATGAATGAGACAGATTTCCTCTGCGTCTCGTTTCATTTCTTCTTCACGTGTTCGATGTGAACAGTCCAGTCTGGGCTTACTGTGATTCCTGCGCTGCGGAAGGCCTCGTTCATGCCTTGCAGGTAGTCCGGCAGCAGGTCCAGCAGACACGTGGCCAAGAAAACTCCTCCAGCAAAGCAGCTGATCAAACCGAGCCGCCGGCGCCGCAAATCTGCAAAACCGAGACCAAGAATCAGGCTGACACCTCCTGCAGAGCGGAGGACACAGAGGAAGTGTTACCTGAAGTTACCTGGGTCCACACAGCATGAGCCCGCTCCCCGCACGATGCACAGAGGAGCGAATCCAAACAGCAGCGTGACGGACAGCAGAACCACCAGAGCCCCGAGCTTGATCTCCAGAGCCGGGACGTCGGCCGGGCTGACCTGCAGCGCTGCAGCCTCTCTGCCAGGAGACAGGAGGGCCGAGGAGGAGACTCTGCCCTCCACCAACATCCTCAGTCTGGTTTATCTTCACCTCCTCTGTGTCTTCTGAGTCAGGCAGGGTGGAGCAGGAGGAGCAGGAGGAGCAGGAGGTGGAGCAGGAGCAGGAGGTGGAGGAGGTGGGGCAGCTCTCACACAGCTGCCATGTATCACACAGGAGACGAGAATCTGTCAGACAGCTTTGAAAGCAGCTCCACCTCAACACATCTGTAAACATCTGTCATCAAAATAAAGTTTACACAACTGCAGGTGTCACAAAGAAGAATATTTCATATCATAAAATATGTGACTCAATAAGAGAGTGTGAAGGAAAAACAGCAAAACACCAACACACAACACTGACAGTCAGAGAAACTAAATCTAATGAATGAATAAATAAATAAATAAATAAATAAATAAATAAATAACGTCATTAATGAGCGACAATAACATTTAAATAAAAAAGTTAGAAATGGGTTAGGGCTAAATTAAGAATCAGAGAAAATACATTAATTAAACAAATAAGAATAAATAAATAAATAAATAAATAAATAAATAAATAAATAAATAAATAAATAAATAAATAACGTTCTTAATGAGCCAAAATAAAAAAAAGTTAAAGAGTTAGAAATTACTGAAGAATTTAAGAATCAGAGAAAATTAATCAGATAAATGAATCAATAAAATAACGTTATAAATGAGCGAAAATTAAATAAGCAAAATCAGAGAAACAAATAAATCTAATAGATAAATAAATAAAAACAAAAAATAAAGTTAACATCAGAGAAAATAAAATGAGGAGATAAATAAATAAAGAATCGATAAATAAAGAATCGATAAAGAATCGATAAATAAATAAATAAAGAATCGATAAATAAAGAATCGATAAATAAAGAATCGATAAATAAATAAAGAATCGATAAATAAATAAAGAATCGATAAATAAATAAATAAAGAATCGTAAATAAATAAATAAAGAATCGATAAATAAATAAATAATCGATAAATAATCGATAAATAAAGAATCGATAAATAAGGATCGATAAATAAATAAAGAATCGATAAATAAATAAAGAATCGATAAATAAATAAAGAAAGAATCGATAAATAAAGTTGATGAAGAGTGAGGCGCCTCTCACGGAAAGAAAGAAACGTGTTTCCTCTCATCCTGAAACTTTCAGGAAACTTTCCGCACCTGGATCTGTTGGAGTCTCCCTCGGTGATTAATCTGATTCGTACCTGAATCCGGATCCGCAGTTCGGACTGACCCACACGGTCCTGCTGTTCTCTGGGCTTGGTGCGGTTTCGGTGCCGTCCGGGAAGTGGTGACTCAGTTTCCCATCAGCTGATGGAGCTGCTGTCGGTTACGTCACAACGACACGCCGCGTTTCCTGTTTTCAAAATAAAAGCTGCGTTTTGGCACCAGGTAAATCATCTTTTTAGGAATTCTGAGGCTGCGAGTTTTTACCCTGCGTGTTGATCACATGGTAAAAGGTTGCAGCATGTAATTAACTCACAGCCAATTAAAAAAGAAACACATGTGTTATTAATTCAGATATTTCTCTGAAGTAAAAGTCAGACAGTTTTTTTTTCTTGGTCAGGTCACCTTTGGCATATTGTTGTAATTTAAGCTGCAGAATCTGATCTTAATAAAGTGAAAGGCAAAATATAAGTAAGTGAGCATCACTGGCAAACGTGTCCGACCTGTTCAAAAATATTCGTGTTGTAAATACTCATGTTCAGTGAAATACATCATGGAACCAAACAAAACAGTGATAACGTAATTATTAGTTAGAATAATGAATACGTTTTATATTCACACTGAAAACAATGTCAATAACATTCAAGTCATTCGAGTCTTAAACCTCCAAGTCCGAGTCAAGTCTCAACTTTTTCATTTTTTGTCAAGTCACAAGTCATAAAAACGCCGACTCGAGTCGACTCGAGTCCAAGTCACTAAGTCTCAAGTCCCCATGTCTGGTGAAAGTACTAATATTGTGAAAATAATCCACTACAAGTAGTGGCGTACTAAAGTCAAAGTACATAAAGTACTTCAAGTCAGCGTATGACTGTTGCAGTGACGTGTTTTCCTTCATCATCTGATGTTTTTTGGTCGGCTGGTCAAGCTTTGTTTTAATGAGTGACATAGAGGAGTTGGCACACACACTTCTTATTTGCTTTGAATGAAAATGCATGCTTTTATTTTGATGGGAAAACTCTCCTGTGTTTCGGCCTGGTGGTGTCTGACTTCACAAAGCAGAGGAGGATCCGTCCAGCTGCTGGTCCTGGAACAGTCCGAGCATCTGTCTGCACTGAAACAAAGACACATGAAACTTACATGACAGGATATTCTTCAACGCCGACGTTGCACAAATCATCCAAACACCTGAACAAGTTTCTGATGATGTCGCTGATCTTTATCTTTTTTTATGTAGCTGTGAAAATCTAGAACCTTCAGCGTCCAAAGGTCAAAGTTAACTCAAACATAAACTTTTCTCTGTCTCATCTGTGTCAGCGCATTAAAATTACGCAATCCTTATTTCAATACTAGCTTCTGGAAATCCTTAAAAGATCATGGGAACTCCTTGAAGAAGTGGAGGAATTCTCAAGAGAGGCTAGAAACGTCCCGTTAACTCTTTGCGCCTCATCGAAAACCCCAAAATGTCACTTTAACTCTGAACCCCAACAAGAAACTGCAAAAGACCCTCCAGGATCTCTGATGAACTCGCGGAGACACTGAAGAGTCCATGGTACACCCCTAAGATATCATACAAAGCTCTCAAGAACACTTTCAGGCTGATCCACAAGTGGGAACAATCTTGAAACTCACAGAGAACTTTCGAACCCCTACAACGAAAAGTGATGAACAACCCACCCATGTCCCTTAGAACTGCTCAGATCACCAAGAAGGCCCAAAATCTCTGTAAGTGCAGCGAGACCTTCCTCATGAACCCAAACAGTCTTCCTTGAATCCCTGAATGTTGCATAGGACCGTACTGGAAACACGCTGATGGCGTGACATCTGAGGAAAATTACATGTCATGTGAGATCATAAACTGTGAAGCTCATCGTCCAGACAAACAGTAAAAATGTTGTTAGAGGAAGAGAAGTCACATGCAAAGGGTGAAACAGAGCACACGTGCTGCACCTGGTGTTTATTACTGAGGGTGGTTCTGAACACACAAGACGTTATTTTAAGTTTTTATTTACATATGAGAATGACTCAAACGAAGAGGCCTAAAACACAGAGAACTGTTCCTCTGCCACGAAGGTCCCGACTCTTCCTCAGCGACGAAGATCCCGACTGTTCCCCCGCCACGAAGGTCCCGACTGTTCCCCCGCGACGAAGGTCCCGACTGTTCCTCCGCGACGAAGGTCCCGACCGTTCCTCCGCGACGAAGGTCCCGACCGTTCCTCCGCGACGAAGGTCCCGACCGTTCCTCCGCGACGAAGGTCCCGACCGTTCCTCCGCGACGAAGGTCCCGACCGTTCCTCCGCGACGAAGGTCCCGACTCTCCTCCGACGAAGGTCCCGACTTCCTCCGCGACGAAGGTCCCGACTCTTCCTCCGCGACGAAGGTCCCGACTCTTCCTCAGTGACAAAGGTCTCGACTGTTCCTCTGCGACGAAGGTCCCGACTCTTCCTCAGTGACAAAGGTCCGACTGTTCCTCTGCACGAAGATCCCGACTGTTCCTCGCGACGAAGGTCCCGACTCTTCCTCCGCGACGAAGGTCCCGACTCTTCCTCCGCGACGAAGGTCCCGACTCTTCCTCCGAGACGAAGGTCCCGACTCTTCCTCCGCGACGAAGGTCCCGACTCTTCCTCCGCGACGAAGGTCCCGACTTCCTCCGCGACGAAGGTCCCGACTCTTCCTCCGCGACGAAGGTCCCGACTCTTCCTGCGACGAAGGTCCCGACTTTCCTCCGACGAAGGTAGATCCTCCCACTCCTCGCGACGAAGGTCCCGACTCTTCCTCAGTGACAAAGGTCTGACTGTTCCTCTGCCACGAAGATCCCGACTTCCTCCGCGACGAAGGTCCCGACTGTTCCTCCGCGACGAAGGTCCCGACTCTTCCTCCGCGACGAAGGTCCCGACTCTTCCTCCGCGACGAAGGTCCCGACTCTTCCTCCGCGACGAAGGTCCCGACTCTTCCTCCGCGACGAAGGTCCCGACTCTTCCTCCGCGACGAAGGTCCCGACTTCCTCCGCGACGAAGGTCCCGACTCTTCCTCCGCGACGAAGGTCCCGACTTTCCTCGCGACGAAGGTCCCGACTCTTCCTCCGCGACGAAGGTCCCGACGTTCCTCCGCGACGAAGGTCCCGACTCCTCAGCGACGAAGGTCCCGACTGTTCCTCCGCGACGAAGGTCCCGACTTCCTCCGCGCAAAGGTTCTCGACTTCCTCTGCGACGAAGGTCCCGACTCTTCCTCAGTGACGAAGGTCCCGACTGTTCCTCCGCGACGAAGGTCCCGACTCTTCCTCCGCGACGAAGGTCCCGACTCTTCCTCCGCGACGAAGGTCCCGACTCTTCCTCCGCGACGAAGGTCCCGACTGTTCCTCCGCGACGAAGGTCCCGACTGTTCCTCCGCGACGAAGGTCCCGACTCTTCCTCCGCGACGAAGGTCCCGACTCTTCCTCCGCGACGAAGGTCCCGACTGTTCCTCTGCGACGAAGGTCCCGACTGTTCCTCTGCGACGAAGGTCCCGACTCTTCCTCAGTGACAAAGGTCCCGACTGTTCCTCTGCGACGAAGGTCCCGACTCTTCCTCAGTGACAAAGGTCTCGACTGTTCCTCTGCCACGAAGATCCCGACTGTTCCTCTGCCACGAAGGTCCCGACTGTTCCTCAGTGACAAAGGTCTCGACTCTTCCTCTGCGACTTCAGACTTTTAACTCTGTGTGCAGCCTTGACTTTGTTAGCAGCTGATGTTACACTAGTTTTAATTGTAGACGCTTCCATCATCATCATCATCATCATCAGTCTGTCTGAGGAAAATAATACGGAAGCCCTGAGTGGTCAAACATTCACACATTTCATTTCATTTGTTTTCCCAAGTCATTGAAATAAATGTTTTTATCTTGAGATAATTTATAAAACTCATTAAAGATAATTCTGACGAGCTTCAGTGTGTGAGGAGAACATCGTCAGTCACATCGATTCATTATCAGGTAAACGTTTGTTCACACGTCAAATAAATCAAAGAAAACTAATTCAGAAATCAATATTTAGTGAATAAACTGATTTTAAAATCAGCGGTCATGAGTTATTGTTCATGATGACTGAAACGTCTCGACTTTATTTGGACTCTTCTAGTTCCATCTGAGGAATCAGCTGTTTAAGACTTCCAGAACTTTGACGACGATAACTTCGTTATTCAGATTAGAGTTGTCACGATACTAAAATGAGTAACCACGATACTATACCAGACAAAGTATCACGGTTCCGGGTAATACCGCGATACTGCGGCCTTTTTTTATTATTATTATCTTTATAAACTGCAATGTATTTGTACAAGTTAGTTTGAAACAACAACGTTTGTTTTTTAAGCAAATTTAGTGTTGCCACTGACAAAGACGCCACGGCAGACTCGCTGCTCGGGCCCGGTGCTTCTGCCACGGTGAGTGTGTTGTCTCGTGTCTGGGCGAGACAGAACTTTAGCTTGTTGTTTGTTTTGAAGCGAGTTTCTATCGAAGCGGAGCTGTCTTTACGGAGTTCATGCTTGCCGGCAGAAACACACGAACAGCCAATCAGCTAACAGACGGGCGGACCCAGCGTGCAACAGCCTATCACATCCCTGGACGTCACCAGTAACAGGCAAACAGCCAATCATTCAGCAGCTGTGTAGTTCGGTTGCAGCGCATGCCATGTTTGTTTACGAGTGAGTAGCAGCAGATGAGAAGCAGGGAGGAGAGCAGAGGCGGGCCGCTATGTAGCGGAGACTGGCACCGGTAGTATAGTAATCCACGGTAGTACCGTCGTGTAAAATTTCTAGTATAGTAGCGAGGGTATGATTTGGTACCGCGGGTACCGGGTATACCGTGGGTATCGTGCAACTCTAATTCAGATACGACTGAACGTCGGGTCGTGATGCGTTCAAGTGTCAAAAACAACCTGGACAGTTTTATTGAAAAAAAACGAACAATTTTAATGAGTGAGCATGATGAGCAGAGAGAATGTCTGAGAGCAGGAACGACAAACAGGAAACAAAACCGGTCCAGAAAAATAAACGTTTACGTGTTAATCAAAAATAGCTTCACCTACCTAATTAGAAACATATGTACAAATCTGAACGTGAAGTTAATGAACAGTTCTTAGAAAAGCTGACGATGAACACAGAGTCTATACACGAGCACGTTAATAAAAAACAATCATGTAGAAAACTGTATGAAAACAAATGAAACTGATGAAAGGAGTTTTGAAGTTTTCCTCCGTCGCGTTCTGTGGTGGTGGAACTTTCTTCTTCTTCATGTGATGAGCTGAGAGGAGACACATGAAGAAGAAGAAGACATGAGAGGAGCTGACTCAGTTCACTGCACGGCTCCTTCCTCGTCTGCTCGTTACACAGCAAAGTAAACTTCATCAACAACAAGCGTCCTTTTCATGAATTCTCTGGGACGTCTGACTGTTTCGTGCTGAAACTAGAAAAAGATTTTTTTCACCTGAGAATCTTTAAACGAATCATTGAAGCTGGAAAATGTCAGAAAGTGTCAAAAACTTCACAGCTCATGAGTAGAGACGTGACGATGCATCGCGGTCAGAGATCGGTACAAATGTGACGACTCGCAAAAAAACAATGACTCAGTTCTTTGCGAATGCGAGAGAAGTAGGATATGTTCTTTTTTTAAAATTAGAAATGTTACATTAAAAAGTCACTGGCTGGTGATTCATTTGTTCAACACGCAGCGGCAACAACACGAGCAACATGCAGCGGCAACAACACGAGGGCAACATGCAGCGGCAACAACACGAGCAACATGCAGCGGCAACAACACGAGGGCAACATGCAGCGGCAACACAAGGGCAACATGCAGCGGCAACACGAGGGCAACATGCAGCGGCAACACCAGCAACATGCAGCGGCAACACAAGCAACATGCAGCGGCAACACCAGCAACATGCAACACCAGCAACATGCAGCGGCAACACCAGCAACATGCAGCGGCAACACCAGCAACATGCAACACCAGCAACATGCAGCGGCAACACCAGCAACATGCAGCGGCAACACCAGCAACATGCAACACCAGCAACATGCAGCGGCAACACGAGGGCAACACGAACAACATGCAGCATCAACACGAGCAACATGCAGCGGCAACACAAGCAACATGCAGCATCAACACGAGCAACATGCAGCGGCAACACGAGTAACATGCAGCGGCAACACAAGCAACATGCAGCATCAACACGAGCAACATGCAGCGGCAACACGAGCAACATGCAGCGGCAACACAAGCAACATGCAGCATCAACACGAGCAACATGCAGCATCAACACAAGCAACATGCAGCATCAACACAAGCAACATGCAGCGGCAACACCAGCAACATGCAACACCAGCAACATGCAGCTGCAACACCAGCAACATGCAGCGGCAACACGGGCAACATGCAGCGGCAACACAAGCAACATGCAACACGGGCAACATGCAGCGGCAACACGAGCAACATGCAGCGGCAACACGGGCAACATGCAGCGGCAACACAAGCAACATGCAACACCAGCAACATGCAGCGGCAACACGGGCAACATGCAGCGGCAACACAAGCAACATGCAACACGGGCAACATGCAGCGGCAACACGAGCAACATGCAGCGGCAACACAAGGAACATGCAGCAGCAACATGAGGGCAACACGAGCAACATGCAGTGGCAACACGAGCAACATGCAGTGGCAACACGAGCAACATGCAGTGGCAACACGAGCAACATGCAACAACATATCAGCTACAGTGAGAAGCAAAGTAACGTTGAGCCGCCTCGAGAGGAAACCTGCACATCACAGCAGCTAACATCAGTTTACTGTGAGACTGTTTCTGAAGAAAGCAGAAATCTGTGATTTGCACTTTTCATAAGAGAAACAAACAGTTTGACAGTTTCTGTAAAGAAAGATTTTTTCCCTACAAATAAAAAGATAATTTAATTAGTCAGAATTTCTTTGTAGCTCTTTTTGATTTTTTTTAAAACTTCCCGTATCGTGAACAAAAAGTCGTGAACCGTGTCGAGTCGTGAGTTAGTGTATCGTTACATCTCTAGTCATGAGCGTCATCAGTGTCAGAGCTCGGAGCTGACAGCTGTGTGTGTGTGGTGTGTGTGTGTGTGTGTGTGTTGTGTGTGTGTGTGTGTGTGTGTGTGTGTGTGTGTGTGCACTCACAGACTTCACTGTCTGTTTGATGTAGTCCTTCTTGCTGGTCAGGTCGTGCTCAGGGTAAGTGTCAAACACCTGAAAACACAGAACAAGGAGAAGTCGTCGTTTCCTAACCAAACATTTCAGAAGGATAAATAAAAACAATAAGTGTGTTATAGATCTGTGTTAGACAGATCTGTGCTGACCCTCTGGCAGATCTGCTTCATGGTCATCTCCTCCAGGTTGGCCTCCTTCAGCAGACTCTGCACCGTCTCCTTCAGCTGCTCGTCGCTCGGAGCTTTCTTTACCATCCTGATGAGCGGCTCGTCGTCATCTGAAGTGTCCTCTGCTGCACACACACACACACACACACACACACACACACACACACACACACACACACACACACACACACACACACACACACACACACCACACAGAGTTCATAAACTAATTTAAATAATTTAAAGACTGATGGAGAAACACTTATGTGTCAAATACAGATAATTCTGAATCACTGGCGGTGCCTCACCTGTGTTGGTGTTGGTTAGTGTGAGCTCACCTGTGTTGGTGTTGGTTAGTGTGAGCTCACCTGTGTTGGTGTTGGTTAGTGTGAGCTCACCTGTGTTGGTGTTGGTTAGTGTGAGCTCACCTGTGTTGGTTAGTGTGAGCTCACCTGTGTTGGTTAGTGTGAGCTCACCTGTGTTGGTGTTGGTTAGTGTGAGCTCACCTGTGTTGGTTAGTTAGTGTGAGCTCACCTGTGTTGGTGTTGGTTAGTGTGAGCTCACCTGTGTTGGTGTTGGTTAGTGTGAGCTCACCTGTGTTGGTTAGTTAGTGTGAGCTCACCTGTGTTGGTTAGTTAGTGTGAGCTCACCTGTGTTGGTGTTGGTTAGTGTGAGCTCACCTGTGTTGGTTAGTTAGTGTGAGCTCACCTGTGTTGGTTAGTTAGTGTGAGCTCACCTGTGTTGGTTAGTTAGTGTGAGCTCACCTGTGTTGGTGTTGGTTAGTGTGAGCTCACCTGTGTTGGTTAGTTAGTGTGAGCTCACCTGTGTTGGTGTTGGTTAGTGTGAGCTCACCTGTGTTGGTGTTGGTTAGTGTGAGCTCACCTGTGTTGGTGTTGGTTGGTTAGTGTGAGCTCACCTGTGTTGGTGTTGGTTAGTGTGAGCTCACCTGTGTTGGTGTTGGTTAGTGTGAGCTCACCTGTGTTGGTGTTGGTTAGTGTGAGCTCACCTGTGTTGGTGTTGGTTAGTGTGAGCTCACCTGTGTTGGTGTTGGTTAGTGTGAGCTCACCTGTGTTGGTGTTGGTTAGTGTGAGCTCACCTGTGTTGGTGTTGGTTAGTGTGAGCTCACCTGTGTTGGTGTTGGTTGGTTAGTGTGAGCTCACCTGTGTTGGTGTTGGTTAGTGTGAGCTCACCTGTGTTGGTGTTGGTTAGTGTGAGCTCACCTGTGTTGGTGTTGGTTAGTGTGAGCTCACCTGTGTTGGTGTTGGTTAGTGTGAGCTCACCTGTGTTGGTGTTGGTTAGTGTGAGCTCACCTGTGTTGGTGTTGGTTAGTGTGAGCTCACCTGTGTTGGTGTTCTTGCTGTTGCTGCTGCTGTCGGCCTTCTTGGTTTTGGCGGCAGGTTTGATCAGAGCACTTTTCTTTTTTTTGGGCTGGAAAACAGAAGAAAAGTCGCAGATCTGTCGGGTCGTGGCGGACGTACGTTACAATAACTGACTCGCTGAACGTTTGGAATACGTTGTTTGAGCGTTACCTTCTCGTCGGCTTCACTGTCGGCGTCTGACTCGTCTGAAACTTCCTTCCTTACTCTCTTCTTAGGAGGACCCGTCTTCTTCGCTGGTGTCCTCTGTCTTTTGACCGCCGCAGATTTTTTGGACTTTCCTCTGGACGACTTTGATTTTGGAGACTGACACACACACAGACACACACAGACACACACAGACACACACACGTTTTTAAATATTTCGTCATCAGTCAGTTGAAGATGTCGCCTTCACCACACGAACAAACATCCGCAGGTTCTCACCTCCTCCTCCTCCTCCTCCTCGTCCTCCTCCTCCTCGTCCACAGACTCGTCGGACTTGTCGGAGCGGTCCTCGTCCTTCTCTGAAGGTTTGTCTTCTGTCTCGGAGCCCTCCGCCTCAGCTGACGCTCCGGCCTTCTCGTCTTCCTCGTCGTCGTCCTCGTCGCTGCTCGAGTCCATGACGATGGCTTTGGACTTGCTTCCCGTTTTGGACTTCTTGGGACTGGACGACGAGCTGCTGGGTTTGGGTTTGCTCTTCTTCTTGGTCTTGGCCGTCGAGTCGTCGCCCGACAGCTTCTTCTTTGATTTCCTCTTTTTCTTGACGGGCAGACGCTGCCGGAAGACAAACAGAGTCAACGAGACGTAAAAGAGTCTCTGCTGAGATGTTGGAGAATCAACAGAGCCAGACAGTCAGCGCTCAGCACAAACATTTTCTGCTGCTGCGACTTTAATCATTAATAGAACGGACGAACACACACAAAGAAAGAGGCGACGCAAGCTGTGTGTGTGTGTGTGTGTGTGAGTGGATGAGCTCAAACGTTCAGCTAGAATCAGATCGAGAGTCAGAGCCTCGCTCACCTTCCCGCTGTTTTTCGGTGCAATGAGGAACGTCAGGATCCGGTCGACCAGGTCCGAGTGGGTTCCTTTCTTCTCCAGATCCAAAACGCTGCAGACGACTTTGAGCTTGGTGTTGGTGAAATTTGAATTCCTGGATAGAAAAACAAAGACGACGCGATGCTTAGCGTCTGTGACAGCGCAGACTTCAGGATGATACGAAGACCGGGCCAGAAGAACAAGAAGACTCTGAAGCCTCGCGAGCAAACGAAGCTGCAAACGTCTGCACCTGAGAAACTCACTTGAGCAGTTTCTCTCGTTTCTTCGTGTACTGTTGGCTGTCGGCGTCGAAAGGGAAGCCGTTGAACAGACGCAGGTTCTTCTTCAACGTGGCCATCTGATGAGAGAACGCACAGACAGCTGATGTGAGCTCACTTTGTTTACAGCAGGAGGGCGTTACCATGACACCCGGTACTTTCTGCAGGTGTGTGTACCTTTCCCGGTCTGTCGAACAGGATGGTGTACAGAGGTTTCAGGTCAGCTGGCTTCATCTTGCTGATCTGGTAGCCGGTGCGTGGAATATCTCCCAACTTGTCTCCGCTACCTGAAAACATGAGGAATGAACAAGACGACACGTTACTGATGAATATTCACATCCAGCAGTCTGACGTGTTAAACAGCATCCGACTCTGATTCAAAGCGTTTGTTTTTGTCCCCGAGTGGCTCCGGTTGTTCTTCGAAGTGTCTGAGGACGTTACACAAACGTTTCCTGTAAAGCTGCAAAGCTCTGGAGTCTGCTGTGATCTTCACCGGGTCATGTATGATTACGGATTAGTCTGTAGTCTGTCTCACAGCTCTGGGCTGCAGCGCTCTGCTTCAATATCGGACCAAGAATGATTTCAGCCAGTTTGAATTGAATGAATTCATCTTCAATGCAGCTTTGCTAAGTGTCTTGTCTGTTGTTTCAATACACACTTTTATTTTCCTCTGCTTCTAAATAATGGAATGGGACCACACAGGGACTGGACGTCTGTTTTTCCCTTTAAGCCTGACTGTGCTGTCCGTACGCTGTGTTTCTCCTGCATGCTGTTCGTTTCCAGCCACAGGTTCGAGAGCAGCCAGAGGATTCGAACCTGTGGCCATGACATTACATGACAGCAGGACCAGATGCTGCTTTGTTTCTTATATCGTAGACGAAAACAAGGAGGACGTTTTTGTTCATTTTTATTTCTTGCGAGACATTTTCGTCTCGTTTTTATTCGTCAACAAAAACGCACAGTGGCACATTTTTCCTCAGTGTCTTTAGAACGAGAGTTGTCACGATACTAAAATGAGTCACCACGATACTATACCAGACAAAGTATCGCGGTTCCGGGTATTATCGCGATACTGCAGCCTTTTTAAATTATTATTATAAACTGCAATGTATTTGTACAAGTTAGTTTGAAACAACGTTTAAGCTAAATTAGTGTTGCCACCGACGAAGACGCCACGGCAGACTCGCTGCTCGGGCCCGGTGCTTCTGCCACGGTGAGTGTGTTGTCTCGTGTCTCGGCGAGACAGAACTTTAGCTTGTTGTTTGTTTTGAAGCGAGTTTCTATCGAAGCGGAGCTGTCTTCATGGAGTTCATGCTTGCCGGCAGAAACACGCGAACAGCCAATCAGCTAACAGACGGGCGGACCCAGCGTGCAACAGCCTATCACATCCCTGGACGTCACCAGTAACAGGCAAACAGCCAATCATTCAGCAGCTGTGTAGTTCGGTTGCGGTTCCATGTTTACAAAGGAGTAGCATGCAGTGAGAAGCCGGGAGGAGAGCAGAGGCGGCCGCTATGTAGCGGAGACTGGCACCGGTAATATAGTAATCCACATTAGTACCGTCGTGTAAAATTTCTAGTATAGTAGCGACCGTTATGATTTGGCAGCGCGGGGTACCGTGTATACCGTGGGTATCGGGCAACTCTATCGTGTCGCCTCGTCATCGTGTCGCCTTAGTCGAGGGGAAAAGACTCGTTGACGAACAGATTTCGTCTCATCTGATGAAATTAACACTTGACACAATCAAATTTCATCCTGACATTTGAAGAAATATTTACCATCTCCGATCTTGAGCTTCTCTTTTTGTTTCGGTGCCTGGAAATCGAGTCTCTCCACAGACTTCTTGGCCCGCTTGCCTTCAATGATTTCACCTGCACCTGCAGCAGCAGAGTGAGGGCAGATGAAAGGTCTCAGCACCACACACAGATTTCAGACCGAACACAGTTAGTAAACCCTCCTCGTTCCTTTACCGGATATCTGGCTGCGGCTTTTGTCCGGACTCGACCGGCCTTCCTGTGACGCCTCCTGCCGGTCCTCCACTTCTTCGTCCGACACCGCAGAACTGTTCATCGCTTCCTCGGCCACGTCGCTCATCTCTGCACAGCCTCAGTCTGTCTGAGAACCCGAAGGAAAGAGAAGAAGAAGAAGGTGTTCATGGGGCCACCTATAACTTCAGTTACTCTAAGATTTGATGCAGGTTTCACACACAGGTTCTGGCCCGTTCTTAAACACGGCTCATGTCATGTTTGGTGTATTAGATGGATGATGAACAGTGCTGCGTCAGTTCAAACTGAGGTTTCTTCATTCATTTCAGTCGAGGCTCGTCCGCAACGCAGGGGGGGTCAGCAAAAAACCACACCAGCGTGCGGAGAGAAGCTGATCCAGATCCAACTTTTGGGATGTCGCGTTTCCCGCTCCGCAAGCCAATCAGGCACTGAAACCTCCACAGACAGCCTGAGACCTGAGTCTCTGAGACTGTCTCTGAGACAGTCCAGGTGTATTCACGGACTCAACTCTGATCATCTGCCTGTGTGTGTGATCTCACTTTGTTTATTTCATGGACCAGCTTCTAAATCTGAATCACAACTTAGGCCACAAAATATGATGACAGGAAGAAGTTTGATTTGTGAGACATCGAGTAACAATAACAGAGCGAGCGCCGGGCCTGCATCAACAACATCACCCGGTCCGCCTGTTTCCACCTACGCGACATCACCCGCCTCTGTCCCTCCTTACTCCTCAGCCTCTACTCACGGCGCCCCGTGTGTGGAGGCTTCAGTCCTCGCTGCAGCTGGCCCTGGTTCGAATCCCGCATCGGACGGCCCTTCACTGCGTGTCACTGCCCCTCTCTCTGCTTCCTGTCTCTCCTCAGCTGTCCTATCCATTAAAAGTCCAAAAAAATCTACTTAAAAAAAAAGAAAGAAGAAGTTACACACGCTCGATTCCAGAAAGCACGACGAATCACACTACGTAACAAGTTTCTCACCTGCAGTGCATCAGTATAAACAAAGTCACCCACTTCGGTTCAGACGCTCCAAAGTTTGGCTGCATTTCACCAAAACAGACGTCAACAGGGCGACTTGCAATCATTGCAGAGTGGAGATAACAGCGTCGGGAAGGAACACGACCAACATGCAGAAACATTAGCAAACACAACATGCGATATTTTGAAATGAATGTTGTGTTTCTGACACGCTTCAGACTGGAGATGAATCTCAACCCAGCAGCAGCAGCGGCAGCAGCCAGACTGTGACCTCTGAGGTTACTACTGAAGGTAGTTACACATTGTTACTGTTATCCAGGCTGTGACCTCTGACCTCTGTGGTTACTACTGAAGGTAGTTACACATTGTTACTGTTATCCAGGCTGTGACCTCTGACCTCTGTGGTTACTACTGAAGGTAGTTACACATTGTTACTGTTATCCAGGCTGTGACCTCTGTGGTTACTACTGAAGGTAGTTACACATTGTTACTGTTATCCAGGCTGTGACCTCTGAGGTTACTACTGAAGGTAGTTACACATCGTTACTGTTATCCAGGCTGTGACCTCTGACCTCTGAGGTTACTACTGAAGGTAGTTACACATTGTTACTGTTATCCAGGCTGTGACCTCTGACCTCTGTGGTTACTACTGAAGGTAGTTACACATCGTTACTGTTATCCAGGCTGTGACCTCTGACCTCTGTGGTTACTACTGAAGGTAGTTACACATTGTTACTGTTATCCAGGCTGTGACCTCTGAGGTTACTACTGAAGGTAGTTACACATCGTTACTGTTATCCAGGCTGTGACCTCTGAGGTTACTACTGAAGGTAGTTACACATTGTTACTGTTATCCAGGCTGTGACCTCTGAGGTTACTACTGAAGGTAGTTACACATTGTTACTGTTATCCAGGCTGTGACCTCTGACCTCTGAGGTTACTACTGAAGGTAGTTGCACATCGTTACTGTTATCCAGGCTGTGACCTCTGACCTCTGAGGTTACTACTGAAGGTAGTTACACATTGTTACTGTTATCCAGGCTGTGACCTCTGAGGTTACTACTGAAGGTAGTTACACATCGTTACTGTTATCCAGGCTGTGACCTCTGACCTCTGAGGTTACTACTGAAGGTAGTTACACATTGTTACTGTTATCCAGGCTGTGACCTCTGACCTCTGAGGTTACTACTGAAGGTAGTTGCACATCGTTACTGTTATCCAGGCTGTGACCTCTGACCTCTGAGGTTACTACTGAAGGTAGTTACACATTGT
This sequence comes from Collichthys lucidus, assembly GCA_004119915.2. Classification (NCBI taxonomy): domain Eukaryota; kingdom Metazoa; phylum Chordata; class Actinopteri; family Sciaenidae; genus Collichthys; species Collichthys lucidus. Next base: position 33,635,007 of record CM014091.1, read on the forward strand.
TACTGTTATCCAGGCTGTGACCTCTGAGGTTACTACTGAAGGTAGTTACACATCGTTACTGTTATCCAGGCTGTGACCTCTGACCTCTGAGGTTACTACTGAAGGTAGTTACACATTGTTACTGTTATCCAGGCTGTGACCTCTGACCTCTGTGGTTACTACTGAAGGTAGTTACACATCGTTACTGTTATCCAGGCTGTGACCTCTGACCTCTGTGGTTACTACTGAAGGTAGTTACACATTGTTACTGTTATCCAGGCTGTGACCTCTGAGGTTACTACTGAAGGTAGTTACACATCGTTACTGTTATCCAGGCTGTGACCTCTGACCTCTGTGGTTACTACTGAAGGTAGTTACACATTGTTACTGTTATCCAGGCTGTGACCTCTGACCTCTGTGGTTACTACTGAAGGTAGTTACACATTGTTACTGTTATCCAGGCTGTGACCTCTGACCTCTGTGGTTACTACTGAAGGTAGTTACACATTGTTACTGTTATCCAGGCTGTGACCTCTGAGGTTACTACTGAAGGTAGTTACACATCGTTACTGTTATCCAGGCTGTGACCTCTGACCTCTGTGGTTACTACTGAAGGTAGTTACACATTGTTACTGTTATCCAGGCTGTGACCTCTGACCTCTGTGGTTACTACTGAAGGTAGTTACACATTGTTACTGTTATCCAGGCTGTGACCTCTGAGGTTACTACTGAAGGTAGTTACACATTGTTACTGTTATCCAGGCTGTGACCTCTGACCTCTGAGGTTACTACTGAAGGTAGTTGCACATCGTTACTGTTATCCAGGCTGTGACCTCTGTGGTTACTACTGAAGGTAGTTACACATCGTTACTGTTATCCAGGCTGTGACCTCTGACCTCTGTGGTTACTACTGAAGGTAGTTACACATCGTTACTGTTATCCAGGCTGTGACCTCTGACCTCTGAGGTTACTACTGAAGGTAGTTACACATTGTTACTGTTATCCAGGCTGTGACCTCTGACCTCTGTGGTTACTACTGAAGGTAGTTACACATCGTTACTGTTATCCAGACTGTGACCTGTGACCTCTGAGGTTACTACTGAAGGTAGTTACACATTGTTACTGTTATCCAGGCTGTGACCTCTGAGGTTACTACTGAAGGTAGTTACACATTGTTACTGTTATCCAGGCTGTGACCTCTGACCTCTGTGGTTACTACTGAAGGTAGTTACACATCGTTACTGTTATCCAGGCTGTGACCTCTGACCTCTGTGGTTACTACTGAAGGTAGTTACACATTGTTACTGTTATCCAGGCTGTGACCTCTGACCTCTGTGGTTACTACTGAAGGTAGTTACACATCGTTACTGTTATCCAGACTGTGACCTGTGACCTCTGAGGTTACTACTGAAGGTAGTTACACATTGTTACTGTTATCCAGGCTGTGACCTCTGAGGTTACTACTGAAGGTAGTTACACATTGTTACTGTTATCCAGGCTGTGACCTCTGACCTCTGTGGTTACTACTGAAGGTAGTTACACATTGTTACTGTTATCCAGGCTGTGACCTCTGAGGTTACTACTGAAGGTAGTTACACATTGTTACTGTTATCCAGGCTGTGACCTCTGAGGTTACTACTGAAGGTAGTTACACATTGCTACTGTTATCCAGGCTGTGACCTCTGAGGTTACTACTGAAGGTAGTTACACATCGTTACTGTTATCCAGGCTGTGACCTCTGACCTCTGTGGTTACTACTGAAGGTAGTTACACATTGTTACTGTTATCCAGGCTGTGGCCTCTGAGGTTACTACTGAAGGTAGTTACACATCGTTACTGTTATCCAGGCTGTGACCTCTGACCTCTGAGGTTACTACTGAAGGTAGCTACACATCGTTACTGTTATCCAGGCTGTGACCTCTGTGGTTACTACTGAAGGTAGTTACACATTGTTACTGTTATCCAGGCTGTGACCTCTGAGGTTACTACTGAAGGTAGTTACACATTGCTACTGTTATCCAGGCTGTGACCTCTGAGGTTACTACTGAAGGTAGTTACACATCGTTACTGTTATCCAGGCTGTGACCTCTGACCTCTGTGGTTACTACTGAAGGTAGTTACACATTGTTACTGTTATCCAGGCTGTGGCCTCTGAGGTTACTACTGAAGGTAGTTACACATCGTTACTGTTATCCAGGCTGTGACCTCTGACCTCTGAGGTTACTACTGAAGGTAGTTACACATCGTTACTGTTATCCAGGCTGTGACCTCTGAGGTTACTACTGAAGGTAGTTACACATCGTTACTGTTATCCAGGCTGTGACCTCTGACCTCTGAGGTTACTACTGAAGGTAGTTACACATCGTTACTGTTATCCAGGCTGTGGCCTCTGCTGACCTCGCTGCTGGTTTGTCAGGTCGTGATACTTTTAACTAAACAAAGTTGATGCTGATCAAACTGTTCGTTCTCCTTTTTCCCCCAAATGAGAATCGATAAAGAATCGAATCGTTAAGCAGAATCGATAATGGAATCGTAAAAATCTGATCAATTCTGCCGGCTCTTCTGAGTCGAATGATCCGACTCCCTAAAAAGAAACGAACTCCCCATCACCGTCCTTACACTGCGGAGCTTTCGTCCACGGACACTGAGCTTCCTCTAAAGTTTCAAACACGTCCAGGTGACCGCGGGCTGTTTGACGTTTACGCTTCACCTGACGCCGTTTTGCGTCTCTGTTACGTCACAATAAAAGCGTCCGCGCGCGGTAACTTCACTTGGCGCCAAAACACGTTTAGCGTATTGAGTTATCGCGCGCTATCCCGCTCTAGCGCTAACTACAACTCCCACAATGCGCTGCTGTGTGTGTGTGTGTGTGTGTGTGTGTGTGTGTGTGTGTGTGTGTGTGTGTGTGTTTTAAGTTTAAAACCTGGCGGTAATGCTAGCACGCAGCTAGCACTGACGGTTAGCCGCCGTACTCGTTAGTGACGCCACAGCTGCGCGGTAACTACAGAGAAATGACGACATAGCGCGTTAATAAGCCCACACACATACACACACATACACACACATACACGTCACGTCACGTCACGGTGCGTGCCGTTAACGGTTTACCGTGTCCGGAGCGGCGCGCGGCTCGTCCGTCCGTCAGCTTCTTGTTTTTAATTTCGTGATGGCGGTTTCTCTCCGTCACTGCGGCGGCGACCGCGCTGATTGGACCACACGCCGATGACGCAACCCCTCCCCGTGTTTGCTATTGGTGGACTGAACCCGCGAACGTCTGGAGACGTCAAACTCGGATCGTTTTACAGACTCGAATCTTTCCGAGTCAACCACTGAGCAGATCCGGATCTTACGAGTCATTTGTCCATAAACATGTTAATTCTAGCAGTGAAACAGAAGCCAGGAAATAAAACATTTCATCTTATTAAACATTCTTTAACTTTAATTATGAGGCTGTAAGTAGTTCACAGTGATTTTATTGAGCTGCATTATATTCAGTATTATATTCTCATAACTCACAGTCAGCATCACTCATTCAAATGTAAACACAATAAATGACGTCATAAAAATGTGTCGAATATTAAGTTCATAATTGTTGATGACAGATTATACTAGGACATAATGCTGCAAATCAAATTCTCCTCTCAGTGTTTAGCCTCTAAAGTCCATTGTGTTAAATCAAGTGCAGCGATTAAGAGCATTATTAATAACGACATTCATAACGCTCATTTCTCACATTGTTTTTAGCCTCTGAGCATAAAACACGTGTTTGAGTTTGAAATAAAGTTTCTATCATCCTGGTTATTGCTGTATTTCTCTTCTTATATTTGACTGGAGGAAGTCCTTCGGTTCTTTGATTCTCGGGTGTTTCCGGCTCTTACGGATTTAGCCAATGGATCTGGTTCTGGATGTTAAGCCGGGACTCAAATGAGGACTCAGATGCAGAGTTAGGCAGTAAGCTGTTTTATTCAGGACGGCGAAAATCCTCGGCTGAGTGAGGCTATGAAAAGGCCCTAAACTAGAGAAAACAAAAATCACTCCAAGGAGGAAAAAACACTGAACTACTCTAAATAACAAAATCAAAATCACTCTCAACGAGGAACAATAAAGCTAAGACTACTCGTATTAAAGATTAACGAAATCAAAATCACTCATAAAGAGGAAAAACAAAAAGGCTATGAAACATCAACTTAAGGCTCAAAAACGAGGCTGAAAACACACTAGACTAGATACAAAGTAACAAAAAGCTAGACTAGGAAGTACAACAGAAAATCACTCATATGAGGAAGAAAACAAAAGAATACTTGAGCTAAGGAGCTGTGGCTATGGACTGTGGAAAAAAGGCTTTGGTGCACGCTACGAAGGACGAAACACTTTGGCACGGGACAAAGGGAGACGCAGACAATATATACACAAGGTGATGGGGAACAGGTGGAGACAATCAGACCGGTGACACACGAGGAAGGGCAGGTGACCTGAAACGAGAGGAGAGTTATCTTTCAAAATAAAACAGGAAATGACAAGACATAACAAAAACCCAGCTTGACCTCACCGCGGTGTGACACTGGATCTGGATCCGGGTCTGTGCTGCTGAGTCTGAGTCTCTACAGGAAGTTACGATTGTTGACAACATTAGCGATGCATGTTGTAATGAGAGTGTCCAGGTGTCCGTTAAAGATCTGGATGAATCGTGAATCCGAATAAATAAAGAGTTGCCAGCCCCTGTGACTCCTGTGAATGTGAAATAAAGGATCAAATGTGCCATTCACTCCTTTGAACCTGGACACTCTCATTACAACATGCCTACAGACTATACATATACATACATACATATAGTTTATGTTTATAAACATAAACTATATGTTGTTTATGTCTATGTTTACATTTATCACACAATGATAAAAACAAATATTTATATAAAATAAAAAGCAAAAAGATTATAATGAGTGCATAATAATAACAAAGATGACAATCACACGACCAAAACAGAAAAATAAGGTGTGACAGGTGTTAGAGATATATCACCTGCAGAGTCACTTTGATGGAGCTCATCTATGATCACTTCTGGCTCCAAAAAGCCAAGATGGCAGCGACCAATGCCAGACCAGCAGCTACAAAAAAGCCTAAAGGCTGATGCATGACGCTGCGGTAGCTGCGTCCCTTTCTTGAACGCAGTCTATGGGCAGGACCTGGAGAGGGCAGCCTCAGGTTAGTGGAAAGGTAAGGATCCACCTCAAAGAGAGCAGCGATGAGAGCTGAGCTGGCCTCGCTTCCCTTGTTCCGCACCATGTCGATCACGTGTCGGGCTTTTTCTGCTTTGTATTTTTGGCTTTTGACTGACTCAATTTCATCATCATTTATAATTTCAGATTCATGAAGGAAATCCAGAAGCTTGTTCAGACTAGGTTCAGACAGACTCTCTACGAAGTTTGTCCGGACTGACATCAGAATCTTCTCAGGATCGCTGTTCTTTGATGAGAGGATCTTCTGTGGATGTTTACTCTGATCTGAAAAATAACCTGAGAAAAGACTTTTGTTTAATATTCAAATCAGACTGTATTATTTCATTTTTTGTCATTTTAAATTGAAGTCTGTGAAGGTTCACAGTCGTCCAGGTAATTTCTTTAAAGCAGAGTTCAAATTGAGTCGACTGGACTTGTTTGTAGATCCATGAAGACGTTTCACCATCCAAGAGGCTTCTTCAGTTCAGACTGACTGGATGAGAGGTGAAACATCTTCATGGATCTACAACCAGGTCAAGTTGCCCTGAACTCTCCTCAAAGTTCATATTCAATGTGACGTTGTCACTCATTAATGAATCCAGCATCAAAATAAGTAATAACAGTTTGTTTTTCTTTCTTCATTTTTATGCTCAAGTCAAAAATAGGAAATCAAAAAACATGTCATGAACCAAATTAGACTTTTGGTTGCACACAACTTGTGTGACCACATAAATTTGGGTCATGATGGCGCTACACCTGATTTAATGTTATGAATATGAGCTTGGTTTTATATTGCTGGTTTTACTTTGGTTTTGTTTGCATGTTCATGTTCTGTAAATTAAGCCTGATTTTAATTTTGCAGAATACTTGAAATAAATGAACCTCGCTGCTACATGCCACTAAATCCTACACAGGAACTTTAAGCCACCATTTCTAAAAGTAATAAAATCACCCTTCACATTCAGCAAATCACTGCAGTCTGAGCTCTGACATCAGGTGGGTGAAGCCTTTACCTTCCAGAGACACATCGCGTTTAAAGACTTCTGTCTTCTCTTGGTCCTGGACCAGCAGAGTCAGCTCCTCTGGGATCGTGGTCAGGAAAACTTCAAATGTTGGATGGAAGTTTGGTCCATATTTAGAGCGAAATTTTACACTCTGAAAACCAGTGACAAAGCGTGTTGTTACAAATATTTACTATTTATTTAACAAGCAGCCAAAAAAATGTATTTGTAATTATTCTGTTTATGTCCATTAGAAGTGACTCGACTCACCCCAGGTTGGATGCCAAAGCCCCCAGGGTCACACTGCACACTGTAACTTTCCCCAAGGCTAAGATGACACTCTGAAGTGATCTTGACGTACTCAGCATCTCCTTGTTGGAGAGCAACCTTCAGAAACAGGACATTGTTATTGCAGAGTTTTTAATCAGATAATCAAGTCAAGCAGTGACTGTGAAAGCGTTTCAGCTGTGTATGTGAGAGTATAAAATATCAGTGAGGTTTTAACTGTAGTATGTAAATGAGGAAAAGTATATACATATGCATCTTAATTGAGTGTTCCTGCAAGGTGCACTATTCACTATTCCCCATACTGATTATTTTTATGTATTCCAGGCATTTCCTCCTCCCACAGTTTTACACAAAAAAGGTATCAAAACAACCGGCTCGGCCGGGAATGGTGTGCTGTGACTTTTCTAAGAGTTTCTCTCGTGGCTACAAATGTCACTCTACAGAAATGATTTCTACATGGAAACGTAGGAAAATTGGCATCAGCGTCCACTAGTTGGAGGGGCTTCATTTAGAGATTTTCTGTGTCTCTCAGCAGTCACTCACACACAGACAGAGCACAGCTGCAGTTAACTGCTCTGACCTGCAGCTGACCCTGGTTGCTCGGCAACCTCAAGCTGCCTTTGACTGACTTTGTTGAGTGTCTGTGCTGCTGCAGTGTCAGTGATAACGTCTGTCAGACACACTCTACATTTATTTAAGATTTTCTTGAACTAATGTTACTGTTAAACACAATTCGTGAGAAGGAAACACTTTTTTTTCTCAATATTGTAATTGACTGTACTGAAATTGGTTTGTTTGTGTTGTTACATATTCATTGGTAATATAGTATAAAACACGAGAAAGGTCTTTTAAATACAATATATGGCTTTAAAATTGCACCCAAGATCTTCCAACCATGTGAAATAATGGTTTCAGTCAGGAAGCCCGGGAAACTCATTTAGGCCACTGTATAACATTTAAACCAGCTCGTGGAAGTATCACAAATTATTCTGGTCGACAGATTTACAGTTCAGAGGTAGAAACAGTTTAAGTTGATGGTCAGCACATAATATGACTCACCTCAGACACTGGGATGTTCTCCTGCAGTAAAAATACATCGAGTACTTGTCGCTTTCTTTTCGGGGGTCGAAGGAACAGCAGGATTTGACCATTTATCGTCATGTTGAGTAACCTTTTAACGGCATCCCAGACCAGGCCATAGGCACTGAGGTGAGAGACCTTCACAACCACATGAGTGTCTGTGATCTCCAGCGGCTTCAAGATGCTCATTCCATCATCAGTGATGTGGATGACAGACAACAGGTCATCAACATCAGCCAAAGCTGTGAAGGAAAAAAGCTAATTAGAGTTAATGTAATACACATGAATGCTGATCACAGATCTTAGTCATGACAGCACGTCTTTACCGTCCTTTGTTTCACAGTGTGGGAAGTGGAGCTGACAGACGGCAGCTTTCTCAGAACTCTCAAATTTGAACAGCATCCCTCCAGCCATCTTGCCAGCTGACTGGAGGAGGCTCTCATCCCATTGGATGGTCCTGTACTGCAGCTCCGCCTCCTGAGTCATCCCAAACACCAGTTTAGTCGAATCACACTGGAACAGACCCGGACTGGTACACCTGAACCTGTAGGACAGAGAGTGGATGAATTAACAGAACAGACATTTGTTCTTTAATCACATGACCTGTTGCGACGCGTTCGTATGCTGCATGTGTAAGGCATGATAACACCGAGGGGACCAATCCATTCTCAGAAAGGCAAAAATGTTGCTTCCAGTAGGAATGAAGCAACAGTTGTATCTATGTGTACCAGCTGGAGCCAAACAGGTCCATGATGTTGGCCGGCCTGTCCGTGTTGGACTAGAAGATATCAGCCCGATTATAGTCCGACCCGGCAGCAGGAGGCCATGGGGCACAACAAACGGTCATTTTATCCCGTGTAGTCAATTAAAGGTGACCACTTCTGATGCGTCCTCATCCTCAAGTTAAAGGGGAATGTCAGTGCCAGTATACCAGTATCATCAGTGGCTGAAGCCATCAGACTTTGTTTTTTGTTTTTAAGTTTAAGGGATTCGCATTGACCGTTTATGTATTATTATGGAGTGCAGCAGCAGAAATATGAGGCTCTCCAACAGGCACACAGTTTTATAAATAAGGGCTCAGACTGCGGCAATCGCTGGGTGAGTTATGAATATTTGACCTACAGCGTTTTAACTAGCTCACCAGAAAAAACACACTGTTTCCTTAGAATCACAACTTGATGAAAGATGAAATAAGTGCAGTGTTTTTATATGATTACCTGTATGCAGATTCAGGTGTCTTTTCAGGTGAGAAGGATAATGGTGCCTGGAATTGGAAAAGGCACAAAGTCAGTTTATTAAACAGAAAATAATTCAGGTCAAACACACTGTATGGATCATAGAGGACAGCATCAATGAGATGACACGGTAAAGGCTACACAGAAGTCTAACTTTACCAAGAAAATCAGTCTCAATAAACACTCCACATTATTCATGTAATCTGGTGCACAAGTACATGAGAGAAAATGGTTATGTTAAAATTATAATAATATTACAATATTTAAGTATAGTTGAGTGTGCCTGAGAAAGGCACATACATATTATTCTCAAAGCTTACTTTGATTGACTTTCCAAGAGTTGAGGGATTTCTATGAAGGGCCGAACTATAAAATCTTAAATAAATGTAGAGTGTGTCTGACAGACATTATCACTGACACTGCAGCAGCACAGAGACTCAACAAAGTCAGTCAAAGGCAGCTTGAGGTTGTTGCCGAGCAACCAGGGTCAGCTGCAGGTCAGAGCAGTTAACTGCAGCTGTGCTCTGTCTGTGTGTGAGTGACTGCTGAGAGACACAGAAAATCTCTAAATGAAGCCCCTCCAACTAGTGGACGCTAATGCCAAACGGTAGGTGGTATCAAAAAGCCCAAATGAGCGTGAGCATCCTCATCTTGTCGACCATGTGGATGCTGAATTTCAGTGTGTGAAGTTAAAAACTGTGACCTGGGCAGAGAGAGAAAGAACAGGTGCCCCGTGCTCCTCTGGGACATTTCTCCTCTCCAGTTTACATGGGAGTAGATGGGGCTGTCGGTGGGTGATCCTGGAGCATCAGTGCGTCTCCCGCCAAAACTATAAGTCTGACAGCTTCAGCAGTGATATCGCTGCGTAGCTCACGAATTTTCCTACGTTTCTATGTAGAAATTATTTCTGTAGAGTGACATTTGTGGCCACGAGAGCCATTTGCAAATGTATTTTTGGACAAATGTTTCTCTCCCTCTCCACTCTAGCACACACACACCCATTGTAAACGTTGTCGTGGTTTTTGGTGATTTTTGGTGAAACTCTTAGAAAAGTCACAGCACAACATTCCCGGCCGAGCCGGTCGTTTTCAATAATCAACAATCAATAATAAAGATTTGAAGACTTGGCATCTACACTAATTGAGTGCAAGGCCACTATTTACTATCCCCATACTTATTATTCTGACGTATTCCAGGAATCTCGGCATGCTAATCCTCCCACAGTTTTGGTTGCATATACACAAAAAATGGGAACGGTGTTCTGTGACTTTTCGTCACCCTGAGCAGTTTCTGTCACAGTTGCAGCGGTGGTTAATTGCTCTGCTCTGATTGGTGGGCTGCAGGAGAACTGGTTACTGGGCAGAAACTCACAAGCCTGACTGTGTTTAACGTCACTGAAGTCTCTGTATAATATCAATGACTGTCAGTAATACATTTGAATGTCTGCCATTTTGTCTTGCTCTCTCATAGACACAGAGACAGACATACAGATACAGTAGAGGGACCAACAGAAGGAGCAGTGTTTTCTGCTTATTAGATGTTAATTTATTTGTGTTAGCCCTGATGTTCATACTGAAGTTAAATATAGGGACGGTACACACACAGAACACACTGGAACTTGAGTTTTACATTAGAATTTGACTGATTGATTTTATTAACAATAAAAGTAAAGTTGTGGACACTGTACGGCTGCTCCTGCGTTCTCACCTTTTTTTTCACATCTGGTTTGACATCAGAGTGATCTTTGAAAGAGAAAGAAAAGAACAAAAAACTTTAATTCTCTGATAAACAACTTAAACAAAATGGAAGTGAAAAATGTTTGCATGACTCGAGGTCTTTGTTTCAATACTCACGTTTCTCTTGTTCATCAGCTCTGTTCACCCTGTGATCGATGCTGTAGGCATGAACACAATCCTCAAAGTTAGAGGCTAGAGTTATAATCAAGCTTGTGCCAAAGAGCAGTATAATCCTAAATCTTGCATAGCCATTTCTATCTACACAGTGCTGTGCCAGTGCTGGAAAAGGTTTTTTGCAACACAATCCAATTTTTGTATAGGTAAAAAAAGTTTGTTTGTATTTCTTTAAATGACATTCTTCTTGGGCAGTGGTAAGCCCAAGACAGTACCTGCAAAGTAGCTTGTTTTGGTGGAACATTTGCAGGTGGTTTATGATAACTTGCTATTTTTAGCGTGTAGGTTACTAACATGGAGGTCATTGTTTCACATAACGATGGTGACATGCAAATACTGGAATAAAGAAAGAATGCACGCTAGTGAATGATGGGATGGAGGAGAGTTGTCATGATACCAACATGAGTAACCACGATACTATACCAGACAAAGTATCACGGTTCCAGGTATTATCGTGATACTGCGGCCTTTTATTATTATTATTTTTGTCAACTGCAATGTATTTGTACAAGTTATAAATACTTATTAATTACTAATGTTGTTTAGTGCATGATAAACATAATACTGATGAAGTAAAAATTAAACTGAAACTAGTTTGAAACAACGAGTTTGGTTTTTTGAGCATCCCCTGACATCACCAGTAACAGGCAAACAGCCAATCATTCAGCAGCTGTGGAGGTCAGATGCAGTAGTTGCCATGTTGGTTTGTTTACAGGGAGTAGCATGCAGTGAGAAGCCGGGAGGAGTCAGAGGTGGAAACTGGCACCGGTAGTATAGTAATCCACGGTAGTATAGTAATTCACGGAAGAACCGTCCTGTAGATTTCTTAGTATAGTAGGAACCATTACCATTTGGCACCGCGGGGTACCGTGTATACTGTGGGTATCGTGCAACTCTAGGATGGAGGAGAAGATAAACACAATGCCAGCTAAAACATCAGTAAGAAGAAGGTTGAACTGGTGAAATACTTACCTTTATATGTTTAGTACAATACTGACTCCAACCCTCTACTGACCTCAGAGTCTGCAGACTGCAGTGTGGACTCTCCACAAGATCGGACAGATGCTTCACTGCTGAATCCTGCAGGTTGTTGTCACTCAGGTCCAGCTCTGTCAGATGGGAGGGGTTGGACTTCAGAGCTGAGCCCAGAGAAGCACAGCTGATCTCTGACAACCAGCAGCCCTCCAATCTGAATAAAGAATAAATGATGTTGATAAAAATCCATTTATAATCCAATCAGATGTGTTCAGGTTTGAAATGTGCAGCTCAACATTACTATGTCCTAATCAATGAGCTTTTCAAATGACTAGAGTGACTGATATATATATATATATATATCCTTCTCACCCCGGCGGGGTGGTATCCGTGTCATCCTCAAGCTCGGGTCCTCTACCAGAGGCCTGGGAGTTTGAGGGTTCTGCGCAGTATCTTCGATGTTCCTAGGACTGCACTCTTCTGGACTGAAGCTCAAGATGTTGTTCCCGGGATTTGCTGGAGCCACTCTCCCAGTGTGTGGGTTACTGCCCCATATGCCCCCACGTCCACGGGGACCACGCAACCCTTGACCTTCCACATCCGTTCCAGTTGCTCTTTCAACCCTTGGTACTTCTCAAGTTTCTCATGTTCCTTCTTCCTGATGTTGGCATCAGCTGGGATCGCCACATTTATCACCACTACCCTCTTCTGCTCTTTGTCCACCACCACTATGTCCGTTTGGTTAGCCAGGACATATTTGTCAGTCTGGAAGCTGAAAACAGCACCTTGGCCCTGTTTTTCTCAGGCACCTTCTGTGGTATGGCCCATCGGGATTTAGGTACTTCTATTCCATACTGGTTGCAGATGTTTCTGTATACTACCCCAGCCAAATGGTTGTGCCTCCATGTACGCTGATCCAGCTAGCATCTTACACCCTGCTACTATGTGGTGTACTGTCTCGGGGGCTTCTTTACACAGTCTGCATCCTGGGTCTGGTCTACTCTGGTAGATCCTGGCCTCTATGGCTCTTGTGCTTATGGCCTGTTCTTGTGCTGCCATGATTAGTGCCTCTGTGCTGTCTGTCCTGCATTATCCAGCCACTGGTAGCATTTCTTGATATCAGTCACCTCCTCTATCTGACGGTGGTACATGCCATGTAGGGGTTTGTCCCTCCAGGTTGTCTGTTCCTCCTCCTCTGCACCCTCCTCAGGGTTCTGCTGCCTAAGACACTCACTTAGCAGTTCATCCTTCGGAGCCATCTTTCTGATGTAGTCTTGTATTATCAATGTTTAATCCTGGACCGTGGCCTTGACGCTCACTAGTCCTTGGCCTCCCTCTTTCCGCTTAGTGTATAGTCTCAGGGTGCTGGACTTGGGGAGGAACCCTCCATGCATGGTGAGGAGCTTTCTAGTCTTGATATCTGTGGCTTCTATCTCCTCCTTTGGCCAGTTTATGATGCCAGCGGGGTATCTGATGACTGGTAGTGCGTACATGTTGATGGCTTGGACCTTGTTCTTACTATTCAACTGGCTCTTCAGGACCTGCCTTACTCTCTGGAGGTATTTGGCTGTGGTTGACTTCCTTGTGTCCTCTACATGGTTTCCATTAGCCTGTGGGATGCCAAGGTACTTGTAGCTGTCTTGGATATCACCTATGTTGCCCTCTGGTAGGTCAATCCCCTCAGTCTGGATCATCTTGCCTCTCTCTGAGACCATCTGGTCACACTTGTCCAATCCGAATGACATCCCTATGTCATCGCTGTAGATCCTGGTGGTGTGGATCAGTGAGTCTATTACTCACTTGTTCCTGGCATACAGCTTGATGTCTACAGAATCGGCACCCGTACCTGCTCTTCGTAATGATCTGACTGAGGGGGTTCAGGCCTATGCAGAACAGCAGTGGTGATAGCGCATCTCCTTGGTATATGCCGCACTTGATGTTGACTTGGGCAATGGGTTTTGATTTGGCCTCTAGGGTTGTCTTCCACATTTCCATTGAGTTCTGGATGAAGGTCCTTAGATTCCTGTTGAACTTATACAGTTCCAGACATTCCAGTATCCATGTGTGTGGCATTGAGTCGTAGGCTTTTTTGTAGTCAATCCAGGCAGTGCACAGGTTGGTCTGTCTCTTCTTACAGTCTCGGGCGACTGTTCCATCAACAAGTATCTGGTGCTTGGCTCCCCTGGTGTTACTGCCAATTCCTTTCTGTGCCTCACTCATGTATTGAGCCACAGGCTTACTAATTTTTGCCGCAATGATGCCTGACAGGGCCTTCCATGTTTTGCAGAGACAGGTGATTGGACTATATATATATATATATATATATATATATATATAGTCCAAATCTGGACCATCTTAAAATCTATTTTAAAGTGCACCGGCAGTAAGTTATGTCTGAACATAAATTAGCTTCAGTTGTTAATTAAACATCAGATCTACAATAGTAACAGAGAGTCAGTGAACTGACCTCAGAGTCTTCAGTCTGCAGTCCCGACTCTGCAGAAAATCACACAGCAGCTTCACTCCTGAATCCTTCAGGTCGTTCCAACTCAGGTCCAGCTCTGTCAGATGGGAGGGGTTGGACTTCAGAGCTGAGGCCAGAGAAGCACAGCTGATCTCTGACAAACTGCAGCTCCACAATCTGAATAAAGAATAAATGATGTTGAAAAAAATCCATTTATGATCCAATCAGATGTGTTCAGGTTTGAAATGTGCAGCTCAACATTACTATGTCCTAATCAATGAGCTTTTCTCTAGAATAAGTAGAGTGACTTTGTCATTGTGTTATTGTGGATCATCATAATGTCAGCCTTCTACAGACATCATCCAAACGTCAGCACAACATTCAGACAGCCATTCAGACAACATTCAGTTCAACAGAGTACAGTACAGTATGGAACAAACATTTAGCTTGAGATTACAGAAGGAAAAGGGAGAAAGGAATAATGGACTACATGGGTTACATATTTAGCTGATGCAGAGTGACAGCTGAAAATGTTTCATCTTGTTACTGATATTCCTATGTGTATTATTCAAAAGAAAAAGTGCAGCTCAACATTGCTCTGCCACAGTCAATGCACGAAACTACAGAAGAAGAAAATAGACTTTAGCATTCAGATACTCAGTGTGGATCAGTATAATATCAGCCTGATGTCTGAAGTTTAGTGTGAACACAACTTTCACATCATATTAATCTCAGCACAGAAGGAATAAATGGTGTCTGACCTCAGAGTCTTCAGTCTGCAGTGTGGACTCTGCAGAAAATCACATAGCAGCTTCACTCCTGAATCCTGCAGCTTGTTCCAACTCAGGTCCAGATGAGTCAGATGGGAGGGGTTGGACTTCAGAGCTGAGGCCAGAGAAGCACAGCTGATCTCTGACAACCTGCAGTGCACCAATCTGAATAAAGAATAAATGATGTTGATAAAAATCCATTTATAATCCAATCAGATGTGTTCAGGTTTGAAATGTGCAGCTCAACATTACTATGTCCTAATCAATGAGCTTTTCTCTAGAATGAGTAGAGTGACTTTGTCATTGTGTTATTGTGGATCATCATAATGTCAGCCTGCTACAGACATCATCCAAACGTCAGCACAACATTCAGACACGTCAACACACATTATTAACATGCTGCTGATCTGTGTGTGTGTGTGTGTGTGTGTGTGTGTGTGTGTGTGTGTGTGTGTGTGTGTGTGTGTGTGTGTGTGGGTTGAAATCAACAGAAAGCAAAGAAATATTTCTACTTCAACAAGTAAACTTAAACATTTCAAACAAATCTGAGTTCAGAGGATCTTCTGTATACAGATGTGACCATTGACCAACAATTCTAAACATTCATTGACTTTAACACTAACAGAGACATTTTCTACAGGTTCTTTAAGAAACACAAGTCTTTGTGACTGCAGACTAAATTTAATACAACAAACATGAAAATATGAACAAAAGGACATTTACAACTTCATGGATCAATCAATCAATCAATTAATCAGTCAGTGAACTGACCTCAGAGTCTTCAGTCTGCAGTCGGGACTCTGCAGAAAATCACACAGCAGCTTCACTCCTGAATCCTGTAGCTCGTTGTCACTCAGGTCCAGCTCTGTCAGATGGGAGGGGTTGGACTTCAGAGCTGAGGCCAGAGAAGCACAGCTGATCTCTGACAAACTGCAGCCCCTCAATCTGAATAAAGAATAAATGATGTTGATAAAAATCCATTTATGATCCAATCAGATGTGTTCAGGTTTGAAATGTGCAGCTCAACATTACTATGTCCTAATCAATGAGCTTTCCTCTAGAATGAGTAGAGTGACTTTGTCATTGTGTTATTGTGGATCATCATAATGTCAGCCTGCTACAGACATCATCCAAACGTCAGCACAACATTCAGACAACATTCATGTCGACACAGATCAATAACATGCTGCTGATCTCAGTCAGGTCTGGAATAATCATCAATCAGACATTTCTTCAGTTTCTTCTCATTTAGAACAATTTGATGAAAAATACTGAGACACGTTTTCTACAGAACTCCTAAATGTCCGACATGAAATAAATAATAAGTGAAGGATCAATCCTTCAGTGAGTCCAGACTCAGTTCAAACTGCTGCTCAGACAAACACAGAAAACAAGAAGAGTGAAAGAAATGTCAAACTTCTGATCTGGATTTAAGTTTGGTAGATATACACTGGACAAGAGCAGAACACATGAACTGACCTCAGAGTCTGCAGTCTACAGTTTGGACTCTGCAGTCCAGCAAACAGAGGCTTCACTCCTGAATCTTTCAGGTTGTTGTGACTCAGGTCCAGGTGTGTCAGGTGGCGGTTGGACTTCAGAGCTGAGGCCACGACTTCACAGTGAGTCTTTGAGAGTACATAGTCAGAAAGTCTGTGATGACAGAGAATATAAAAGTTAAAGTCAAATCAAATCTGAAATTTCATTCTAAAAATGGACTCATCATCAACATGAGCGTCTGTAGATCAGCTGGTCAGTTGTTCAGTCTGAGCTGGTCAGACATTGATCACAAGGTTTGTGGTTTGAAACTTGAGCTCCTCCTGTCCACATGTCAAAGTGTCCCTGAGCAACATAATGAACGCAGCACACTGTGGCTGTAGACTGTGTGTCTGTCAAAGGACTGTAATGTAGACATGTGTCATATTCTGATGAACAGCTGCTGTGATCTGTGTGGAGCCTCCATCAGCCAAACAAAGACAGTTAGAAGATGACAGAAGATTCTTGTGTTCACCGACTTGACAGCAACAAACACAGAAATGATTTTTCTAGACGTTTGTAGTTGAACACATGTAGAATTATTTCAATCAGCAGCTTTAATACTAGTTTAAGAAACTTTCAGAGTGTGAAGTTTGATATTGTGCATGTGTGTAAAGTGTGTATCTTTACTCTAATACTGATGGCTTCAGCTTTACGTTGCTTTATAATGTTGATAATCACATCTGGACTTACTCAGCCTTTCTGCAGTTCCTCACAGCTGGAATCAGTCTCCATCGTCCCTCATCTGATGTGTTGAACTTCTTCAGGTCCAACTCATCCAGAACCTCCTCTGACATCTGCAGCATGTAGGCCAGAGCTGAGCAGTGGATCTCAGAGAGTTTCTTCTCTGATCTGTTCTTTGACTTCAGGAACTCTTGGATCTCCTGATGGACTGAGTCATCGTTCATCTCCATCAGACAGTGGAAGATATTGATGCTTCTGTCAGGAGAGATACGATAACTGTTCATCTCCTTCAGGTTGTTGATGGCTCTGTGGATGATTTCTGGACTGTTGTCTGTCTGACCCAGCAGGCCTCCTAAGAGTCTCCGGTTGGACTCCAGAGAGAGGCCATGAAGGAAGCGAACAAACAGGTCCAGGTGACCATTTTTACTTTGAAGGGATTTCTCCATGACCTTCTTCAGGAAGACATCCAGAGATAAGTTACTGTAGTATTTATCCAGGAAGACATCCAGGGTGGAGTAACCCTCATCTCTCAGGAAGTCCGTCAGCACCTCTGTCTTCCTGTTGGTGTAACAGTGGAACAGGTAGACTGCAGCCAGAAACTCCTGAACGCTTAGATGAACAAAGCAGTAGACTGTTTTCTGGAAGATCACACTCTCTCTTTTGAAGATCTGTGTACAAACTCCTGAGTACACCGAGGCCTCTGTGACATCCAGACCACACTGCTCCAGGTCTTCTTGGTAGAACATGATGTTTCCTTTCTCCAGCTGTTCAAACGCCAGCCTCCCCAGCTTCAGAAGAACTTCCCTGTCAGCCTCCGTCAGCTCCTGTGGACTCGTCTCAGGTCCTTCATCGTACTTCTTCTTCTTCCTCTTTGTCTGAACCAGCAGGAAGTGTGAGTACAGGTCAGTCAGGGTCTTGGGCAGCTCTCCTCTCTGGTCTGTGGTCAACATGTGGTCCAGAACTGTAGCAGTGATCCAGCAGAAGACTGGGATCAGACACATGATGTGGAGGCTCCTGGAGGTCTTGATGTGTGAGATGATTCTGCTGGACAGATCTTCATCACTGACTCTCCTCCTGAAGTACTCCTCCTTCTGAGCGTCAGTGAAGCCTCGTACTTCTGTTACCCTGTCGACACATGAAGGAGGGATCTGATTGGCTGCTGCAGGTCTGGAAGTTATCCAGATGAGAGCCGAGGGAAGCAGGTTCCCCTTGATGAGGCTTGTCAACAGCACGCTGACTGATGACTCCTGTGTGACATCAGACACGAGCTCTTTGTTGTTGAAATCCAGTGAAAGTCTGCTTTCATCCAGGCCGTCAAAGATGAACAGAAGTTTACAGACAGCGAGCTCCTCTGCTGTGACCTTCTGTAATGTTGGATGGAAAACATGGAGCAGCGTGAGAAGACTGAACCGCTCATCTTTGATCAGGTTCAGCTCCCTGAACGAGAGCAGAACCACCAGACTGACATCTTGGTTCTCCGAGCCCTCTGCCCAGTCCAGAGTGAACTTCAGCACTGAGAAGGTTTTTCCAACGCCAGCGACGCCGTTGGTCAGAGCGACTCTGATGTGTCTCTGTTGGTCAGGTAAGGCTTTAAAGATGTCGTGGCATTTGATGGGAGTGTCATGGAGGGTCTCCTTCTTCTTGGAAGCTGTCTCAAGCTGCCTCACCTCATGTTGGGTATGAACCTCTTCACTCTGTCCCTCTGTGATGTAGAGCTCAGTGTAGATCCTGTTGAGGAGGGTTCCACTTCCTGTTTCATCACTTCCTTCAGTCACACGTTCACATCTGGTCTTCAGACTGATCTTATGTTCATCTAAAACCTCCTGCAGACCACCACTCACTGAAACAGAGAAACTAGTTTGAGACTAAACAAAGAAAATGTGACAATCTGCTGATTATTTCATCAGCAATAAAAAGTGATGATGGAAGAATATCTAGAGAAGGAAATGTTAGAAAGTCCAGTTTTGGTTGAACATCAGAGATGCTTCTTTTTCTCTCGGCCTCTGACTTTGTGTCGGTGTTGCTGTTTAAACTGTGAACTCCAAACCACAGAGATTCAGTCAGAAGCTACAAAAGTCCTGACAGATACAAGCTTCCTTTGTTTGCTGGAAGTTGTAGTCCGATTGCTACATAAGAACAGAGTCTAGTTTAAAAACAGACTTCTCTCTTGAGAGTGAAGTCACTGGTACTTGTCTACTGTGCTGTGAATGGCTCAGGCTCATCCTACATCCAGGACATGGTCGAACCAAACACCCCAGAAATAATAAATTCAATTAAAATAAATTAAATGTGTGATCGAAGAAATGAAATGAAACACATACTTGTTCTGGATCTGTCTCCACACTGGGGACAGGAGGAGTCTCCTGATGAAGCAGACTGGTCCCAGTATGAGGTGATGCAGTGTCTGCAGAACCAGTGTCCACAGCTGGTAGAGACCGGATCCTTCAGGACGTCCTGACACCAAACAGAGCAGGACGGCTGCTCCTCCACAGGAACATGACTCCTCTTCCTCTCTCTGTGAAGACATTTCTTCATCACTCAATGATTTGTTGACTGTTGGTGACAAAGATCCAGATTTGGACGACGCTGTCTGGAAGCTCAGATGTTCACACAGTAAAAGTGTCACTTTTCTGTTTGAATTCAGCTTCAGTCTGTGATGAAGATGATTTGATGTCATGAACATTCATTAACAGCTTCTCCTGTCTGTCTGTCTGTCTGTCTGTCTGTCTGTCTGTGTTGTCTGTGTCTGTCTGTCTGTCTGTCTGTCTGTGTCTGTCTGTCTGTCTGTCTGTCTGTCTCATTAAACTTTCAGTCACCTGCCTGTCGTTTGTTATTCATACAAACTCAGCACTTCCTGCAGCTCTTTCACAATAAAAGTCCTCCATTAAAGAGAGCTGATGATCCTTCACTGTTTCTGTTTGAGACTCTGCTTTAGTTTCACTAACTGTAATCGTGTTTTTTAAGTTGACAAAGTAATTAGTTACATTTCTAGTTACCACCAAAAGTAATGTGATTACAGCATGTAACACATTACTCCCAACACTACTGACCTCAGAGTCTTCAGTCTGCAGTGTGGACTCTGCAGAAAATCACACAGCAGCTTCACTCCTGAATCCTTCAGGTCGTTCCAACTCAGGTCCAGATGAGTCAGATGGGAGGGGTTGGACTTCAGAGCTGAGGCCAGAGAAGCACAGCTGATCTCTGACAACCTGCAGCTCCACAATCTGAATAAAGAATAAATGATGTTGATAAAAATCCATTTATGATCCAATCAGATGTGTTCAGGTTTGAAATGTGCAGCTCAACATTACTATGTCCTAATCAATGAGCTTTCCTCTAAAATGAGTAGAGTGACTTTGTCATTGTGTTATTGTGGATCATCATAATGTCAGCCTGCTACAGACATCATCCAAACGTCAGCACAACATTCAGACAACCATTCATGTTCATAACCGTGTAAAGTGTTGATGATATGTGACTCTAAATAAAGACAAAATATATATTAAATAATATAAAACTTAAGAAAATAAAATAATTTTCTTTACACACTTTGATCCAGAAGTCATAAATATGAGGGCATTCAAACATACAGATGAAATATGAATTATAGGTTGATTTTAATGTGTCTGTCTGTCTGTCTGTCTGTCTGTCTGTCTGTCTGTCAGTCTGTCTGTCTGTGTGTCTGTCTGTCTGTCTGTCTGTGTGTCTGTGTGTCTGTCTGTCTGTCTGTCTGTCTGTCACTAGATGGCGCTGCATGCCTCACACACGCTCACAGATGTTTTGTGCGGCACATAAACTCATAATCCCTCATAATAATGACATAAACACATCATAACAGAAATATTCAGAGAACACGTGGAAAGAAGAAAAATCCACAAACAGCAGCAGACAAGAGGAAGAGTGCAAACATGTCACAGCAGAGTGCAACACGAACATTTCATCCTGATGGATCATCATCATCATCATCATCATTATTATTATTATTATCATTATCATTATTATTATTATTATTATTATTATTATTATTATTATTATTATTATTACATTCATGGTTATCTTTAATGCTCTCTAGCCTCTATTTCCGGGTTCGAACTCCTCGAACACTCGTTTTTTCCGTTGACTGTAAAACATCGAACACATCGAACACATTCCTCTTCAGGTGAGTAAAACTAACTCACCTGTCAGACTGCCGCAGGTAGAAGTGACGGACACATCCAAAGTTTGGCTGCGAAGGACTTTTTAACTCTGTGTGTGTGTGTGTGTGTGTGTGTGTGTGTGTGTGTGTGGTGTGTGTGTGTGTGTGCTGTGTTGGTCCGTCCCCGTGAGAAAAGAGGAAGGAAGAGGAGTCAGAGTTCTTTGTTTCAGCCACTAGATGGAGACACAACTTCACTGATGGACGAAGAAGCTGCAGACCCGAGTGAACAGTTTATAAAGATCTGCTGATGACGTTTCTCACTATTTTCACAATTTCACAATCATCATCCAGGTCCCAGCAGCAGCTGATATCAGCTGATATCATCAAGTATTTTTACAGTGTAGTATTTTTACAGTATAGTGGTTTACAGTGTAGTATTTTTACAGTGTAGTATTTTTACAGTGTAGTGGTTTTACAGTGTAGTGGTTTTACAGTGTAGTATTTTTACAGTGTAGTATTTTTACAGTGTAGTGGTTTTACAGTGTAGTATTTTTACAGTGTAGTGGTTTTACAGTGTAGTATTTTTACAGTGTAGTGGTTTTACAGTGTAGTATTTTTACAGTGTAGTATTTTACAGTGTAGTGGTTTTACAGTGTAGTATTTTTACAGTGTAGTATTTTTACAGTGTAGTATTTTTACAGTGTAGTGGTTTTACAGTGTAGTATTTTTACAGTGTAGTGGTTTTACAGTGTAGTATTTTTACAGTGTAGTATTTTTACAGTGTAGTGGTTTTACAGTGTAGTATTTTTACAGTGTAGTATTTTTACAGTGTAGTGGTTTTACAGTGTAGTATTTTTACAGTGTAGTGGTTTTACAGTGTAGTGGTTTTACAGTGTAGTGGTTTTACAGTGTAGTATTTTTACAGTGTAGTGGTTTTACAGTGTAGTATTTTTACAGTGTAGTGGTTTTACAGTGTAGTGGTTTACAGTGTAGTATTTTTACAGTGTAGTGGTTTTACAGTGTAGTATTTTTACAGTGTAGTGGTTTTACAGTGTAGTGGTTTTACAGTGTAGTATTTTTACAGTGTAGTATTTTTACAGTGTAGTGGTTTTACAGTGTAGTATTTTTACAGTGTAGTGGTTTTACAGTGTAGTATTTTTACAGTGTAGTGGTTTTACAGTGTAGTATTTTTACAGTGTAGTATTTTTACAGTGTAGTGGTTTTACAGTGTAGTATTTTTACAGTGTAGTATTTTTACAGTGTAGTATTTTTACAGTGTAGTGGTTTTACAGTGTAGTGTTTTTACAGTGTAGTGGTTTTACAGTGTAGTGGTTTTACAGTGTAGTATTTTTACAGTGTAGTGGTTTTACAGTGTAGTGGTTTTACAGTGTAGTGGTTTACAGTGTAGTATTTTTACAGTGTAGTATTTTTTACAGTGTAGTGGTTTTACAGTGTAGTATTTTTACAGTGTAGTGGTTTTACAGTGTAGTGGTTTACAGTGTAGTATTTTTTACAGTGTAGTATTTTTACAGTGTAGTATTTTTACAGTGTAGTGGTTTTACAGTGTAGTATTTTTACAGTGTAGTATTTTTACAGCGTAGTATTTTTACAGTGTAGTGGTTTTACTGAGCGGGCTGTCATACACGTCGTGCCCCGCCTCCTCCGCTGTGTCATTAATCACCTGTCATACACCTCCGCTCTGCTTTAAAGCCGCACGCAGAGCGCAGACAGCGGACACGCTTCAGGAGCTGCAGCCTCCTCCAGTTTCTCCTCCTCCAGTTTCTCCTCCAGTCTCTCCTCCGGTCTCTCCTCCAGTCTCTCCTCCAGTCTCTCCTCCAGTCTCTCCTCCAGTTTCTCCTCCTCCAGTTTCTCCTCCTCCAGTTTCTCCTCCAGTCTCTCCTCCGGTCTCTCCTCCAGTCTCTCCTCCTCCAGTCTCTCCTCCAGTCTCTCCTCCTCCAGTCTCTCCTCCGGTTTCTCCTCCAGTCTCTCCTCCTCCAGTCTCTCCTCCGGTTTCTCCTCCAGTCTCTCCTCCAGTCTCTCCTCCTCCAGTCTCTCCTCCAGTCTCTCCTCCTCCAGTCTCTCCTCCTCCTCCAGTCTTTACTCCTCCGGTCTCTCCTCCTCCTCCAGTCTCTCCTCCAGTCTCTCCTCCTCCAGTCTCTCCTCCTCCTCCAGTTTCTCCTCCTCCAGTCTCTCCTCCTCCAGTCTCTCCTCCAGTCTCTCCTCCTCCGGTCTCTCCTCCTCCTCCAGTCTCTCCTCCTCCGGTCTCTCCTCCTCCAGTCTCTCCTCCTCCTCCAGTCTCCCCTCCAGTCTCTCCTCCTCCGGTCTCTCCTCCTCCTCCAGTCTCCCCTCCAGTCTCTCCTCCTCCAGTCTCTCCTCCTCCAGTCTCTCCTCCTCCAGTCTCTCCTCCTCCTCCTGCATTTCACTTTCTTCTCCGGGTTCATGTGATTTCTTCTGGAGAAAGTGAACTCCGGATTGTCCTTTGGGTTCTTGAAGGTGTGCGGTTCTGATCCAACCCAGATGGTTCAGGTCGTGCTCAGGTAGCCCAGGTAAGACCGAGGACTTCCTGTTTGTTTGACATTTAACCAGAGTCAGTCCAGACATTTTAAAATGAGACAAACCTCTCTGTTAAATTAATAATAGAGAGATATCATTCATTTGAGATTGTTAAAGGCAGGGGCAGAATGTAACTAAGTACAAGTACTCAAGTACTGTACTTTTAAATTCAAACTTAATTACTTCATACAAGTAACTTTATACTTTGTACTTCACCACGACAAATCTTCTTTATCATGTGATCCGGCTGCTGACAGCTGTAGCTGCTGTTAGCTCATGTTAGCTCAGTCTGTTAGCTGCTGTTAGCTCATGTTAGCTCAGTCTGTTAGCTGATGTTAGCTCAGTCTGTTAGCTCAGTCTATTAGCTGCTGTTAGCTCATGTTAGGTCAGTTTGTTAGCTGCTGTTAGCCCATGTTAGGTCAGTCTGTTAGCTGCTGTTAGCTCATGTTAGCTCAGTCTGTTAGCTGCTGTTAGCCCATGTTAGGTCAGTCTGTTAGCTGCTGTTAGCCCATGTTAGCTCAGTCTGTTAGCTGCTGTTAGCTCATGTTAGCTCAGTCTGTTAGCTCATGTTAGCTCAGTCTGTTAGCTGCTGTTAGCTCATGTTAGCTCAGTCTGTTAGCTGCTGTTAGCTCAGTCTGTTAGCTGCTGTTAGCTGATGTTAGCTCAGTCTGTTAGCTGCTGTTAGCTCATGTTAGCTCATTGTTAGCTGCTGCTGTTAGCTCATGTTAGCTCAGTCTGTTAGCTGCTGTTAGCTCAGTCTGTTAGCTGCTGTTAGCTCTGTTAGCTCATGTTAGCTCAGTCTGTTAGCTGCTGTTAGCTCATGTTAGCTCAGTCTTTTAGCTCATGTTAGCTCAGTTTGTTAGCTGCTGTTAGCTCATGTTAGCCCAGTTCGTCAGTTATGGACGACCAGAAGGAAGAGGAGGTAACCAGGCTCAGCAGCTTCTACGGACATGATGGCAGAGGAGTTAGAGAGTGAAGAGGACGCTGACGGAGGAAGCTAAGAAAGAGATGAAGCCTCTGGTGGTGTCCTACTTCTCTCACTTCTCCGGCTGCTGCAAAATTTAAATATTTTTCCTAATCAGCAGATCTAATGTTTCTATTCCTGCGATCATTCGTTCCTTTTGCGAACGCCGCCGTCTCACTCTGAATATTACATGAGGCCGTTTGAGTGGAGGCCGAGGCTTCGTGATGTGTCGTCTGGACGGACTGTAGAGCTGCTGTCTAATAGTCCAAACAGAGACCTCCCACGTCCTTCCCTAAACCCTTTACCTCCACCCCGATGGGAAACGTCACGATCGGTGAGGGGTGAGCTGTGAGGAACGTCAAAGTGTCTGAGCTGGGACACAGCATCACCTGATGAAGTCCGTTCAGACGCATCTCTCCACTTCAGCTGCAGTAAAATTAGACCTGGGACCGCGAAGTCCCCGAGGTGCCAAACATGATCTGTACCGTGAGGTGTCACGAAGCTTTAAAGAGAATAAATCAGTGGAATCTGGAGGTTATGACGAATAATTCATCTCTGGTTTTAAGATTTGACTCAAACATTTGTTTGTGTGTGCATGTGAACAGAGCGAACATGTGGAATAAATAAACGTGATGCATAAAACACGTCATGCAGAAAGGTCAAAGCTGGAGGAAGTGTGCGTGCATGATTCATTTGTGTGCGACGTGTTTTTGACGTGATCAAAATACTCAAACGTTTCCTTAAAGGGCCAGTGTGTGGAACTTAGTGACATCTAGTGGTGGAGTAGTTTGTCGCAGCCTCCTAGTAAACAGTTGACAGACGCAGTCAGAGATGAGCTGGCAGCATTTAGCAGCGAAAGGGACAGAAATTTCCCTCAGGAGGTGGTGGAGACCAAAAACGGAGCTAAGGGATGGACTCACACGTCTCCGTCCCGTGAGGTGGCGCTGTTTCAGCCAGCTGTCTGCTAACATGTGGTGGATAAAGGTGTTAATGGAAGCTTTTAGTTTTTTTTATTCCTTCTTGTCTTCTCCACCAGCTCCACCATGAGCCTCCACTCCAGCTGGCAGGCAGGGGCGGAGCTCTACAGCGACAGCTCCTCCCTGGTGTCTCTCGACTCCAGTGTTTTTTTCAGCGAGGCGACGGCGTCCAGCATCAGAGATCAGCTCGACATCTTCATCATAAATGTCGGGGGGAGTCGATATGTGCTGTCGCAGGAGCTGCTGGCGTCCTACCCGGAGACCCGTTTGGGGAAACTGGCCTGCTGCGACCAAGACTCGGCGCTGGAGCTCTGCGACGACGCCGACTTCATGGAGAACGAGTTTTTCTTTGACCGGAACTCCCAGACCTTCCAGTAGGTGGCGCCTTTTCCTCTTTCTGTCGCAATACCAACACGGTACCTTACAATGTGGACGTATACCATGATCTGAAAAGTTCTGCAGTGTTCCTTTAATTTCTGTGCTGACAGGTATGTGATGAACTACTACCGGACGGGCCACCTCCACGTGAGGGAGGAGCTCTGTGAGATCTCCTTCCTGCAGGAGATTGAGTACTGGGGCATCGACGAGCTTCACATCAACCCTTGCTGCCGCGAGCGTTACTACCGCCGCAAGGAGCAGAAGGAGACCCTCGACGTACGCCGAGAGTTTGAGGCCGAGGACGACGACGAGGACTTTGTGGGTGCCACCTGCCCAGCTCTCCGGCGCCCTGTGGGACCTGCTCGAGAAACCCGACTCCTCGCGCGCCGCTCGGACCTTCGGCTCGCTCTCGGTCTTCTTCGTGGTGGTGTCAGTCATCAACATGGTGCTGGTTTCGCTGGACCCAGGGAGGACTTTGGTGTGAGTGCTGTGGACATCAGAGCCCCGCTGCTGTCCGACGCCCTGGAGTACGTATGCGTGGTTTGGTTCACGGGTGAGCTCGGGCTCCGGTTTCTCTGCGTGAGGGATAAGTGCCGCTTCAGTCGGAGCATTCCCAACGTGATCGACCTGCTGGCCATCCTGCCGTTCTACGTGACGCTGGCGGTGGAGAGCCTCCATGGAGGAAGCACCGAGCTGGAGAACATGGGCCGCGTGGTGCAGGTCCTCCGACTGCTGAGGTCGCTCCGTATGTTGAAGCTGGGACGACACTCGACAGGTAAACACGCTCAAAGCTTCTCGGAGGGCGACATTACACAGCTAGACAAGAAATGGGGGAGCGGGAGGAGTATGACAAAGGTTGACAGCTGGACGCAGCTTTGTCTGAGCAGGTGAAGGAGACTTTTCCATTCAGTTTAAGTCTAGATCAGTGTTACTCAAAGTGTGGTCCGCGGACCACTAGTGGTCCGCGAGCGACCTCAAGTGGTCCGTGAGAGGATCTCTTAAAATATTCGAATTTCCCACACAAGTTTGTGGAGTCCTACCTAGGGATACTCGATATATCGCGGCTTGTTCTACGTGAGATGTATGAAATGACTATATCGCGACCATCGAGTACTTGTCACGTAAATGTTTTAAGCCGTCTGCATTTAATTCTCCGGGGATTCGCCTGTCACTCACTCCTGCTGCTCACAGCACGCAGCACACTGCCCCGCCCACCCAGAAACATCCCCTGCGCGCATGCGTACTTTCTGTATCAAGTGAGGAGAGGTGAAGCCAAGAGGTGAGGTAATTGAAGATGGAGACGGACGACTTGGTTCTGAAGAAAAACAGCTGCGGTCACGCGCCGTCTCTCGTTTTCGCGTGGTCACGTCAGCTGCTCCAATATTTTCAAGTGCGCCCTTACTGCCGACTTTATGGCAAACACTTTTAAAAAACTGGAAAGTCAGCGCTAGCTTACTGCAGCGTGTGGACACTTTCGGTTTTCAAAATAAAACGTGTGGTGTGTTAATGTATTAAACGTTTATTTATAAAATATGAAGAATGGTTAAAATTTGATTTAAAAAAGTGTCTCATATGCCAAGTATGATTCTGCACTGCTTCAATGCTCATATGTACATTATGAAATATATTAAAAATTCAAAAAATATGACAAGTGTTAAAATGCTATAAAAAAGAGTGTGTGTCGTATAGCAGGTGTAGCTCGACTGTTCTACACTGATTTTGAGCCAATAGGTCACAGGACCTGGAAGCTATTGAGCTTTAAAGCTCATATTTACATCATGAAATGTATTAAAAATTCATAAAAAATATGACAAGTGTTAAAATGCTATAAAAGAGGTGTGTCTCACAGCAAGTGTAAATCTACTGTTCTACGTTGATTCTGAGCAATTACAATGCTATCATGGAAATAATGACAATATTTATTAGAAATAAACAATACAAAACAACAACAACAAAAATATCGAAATATATATCGTGTATCGCGATATAGCTTAAAAATATCGAGATATTGGTTACAGGCCATATCAGCCCTAGTCCTACCTAACATTATTTGAAGTGTAAAGCGAATTTGTTCTCTGAACAAAAATGCAGACAAATATTTTTTTAAATATGTATAATGGATATATGAAGATAAATCTGAATTAGCAGTGCCCAAATTGTTGCCTAAGCAACCACGGCGTCTCCTATAGACAAAATCATTCCGCTGTCACGTCAGTAAGTAAGGAAAAGAAAGCAAGGAAAAGAGCAGCAAAAGCTGTGAACTTTAACTAAAACAAGGCACGGAGAGGATGGGAAACAATGATGGATAGGTGGCTGAAGACGGGGTCAGGTGGTCCCTGAAAATTTTTTTTTTTGACAAAGTGGTCCTTGGTCTGAAAAAGTTTGAGAAACACTGGTCTAGATAGAGTTAGAGTTTGATGTCTGGTCAGATGACACAGACACACTGTGAGACGGAAAGATGGAAGCAGTGTTAGTTTGTAAATGTCCATCATGGAGGTTTTTAAATTCCATATTGACTTTCACTCTTCAAACTCGGGGTAGAGTAAAGCTGTGATCTAAGCCGTGTCTCTCTTTGTAAATGTGAAGCAGCAGCTCTACAGCTGCAGTAAACACTCTTTGTCTTCGAATCCTCCTTAAACTCCTCGCCAGAGCTCACTTCTCCTCTCGGAGGAGAACAGAGCGACGAGAAGTCATCCCGGGTGTGAACGTCGGCCCCGTGAGGACGCTCACATGTGGCTGTGTTTATAAATGTGCGTTACTTTCTCCTCGCTGAACAGCTTCAGCCTTCAGACCGAATGAAGAGAGGGTCACACGCCGCCAGTCAGAAAAATGAAATGCTGCTGTGAAAGACTTCTAATTAGTCAACGTAGACTTACACAGAACTAATTATGGCTGACGAGAAGAAAACAGTGACATTTGAATGCAAAGGTGGATGATAAAAAAAATAAATATTCTAATTATGGTGCACAATATTTAGTCTGCTAACAGTGTGCTGAATCATAACACACGAATTGTACTTAGTAATGTGAAACCGTGTGTCAGCTGCATTTAAAGCACTTCACACAACAAACAAAACCGGAACCAGCAGTGTCCAGTCTAACAGTGAACACAGTGACAGAACCTCCGAACTGGCAGTGTCCAGTCTAACAGTGAACACGGCGACAGAACCTCTGAACCGGCAGTGTCCAGTCTAACAGTGAACACGGCGACAGAACCTCTGAACCGGCAGTGTCCAGTCTAACAGTGAACACGGCGACAGAACCTCTGAACCGGCAGTGTCCAGTCTAACAGTGAACACGGCGACAGAACCTCTGAACCGGCAGTGTCCAGTCTAACAGTGAACACGGCGACAGAACCTCTGAACCGGCAGTGTCCAGTCTAACAGTGAACACGGCGACAGAACCTCTGAACCGGCAGTGTCCAGTCTAACAGCGAACACGGCGACAGAACCTCCGAACCGGCAGTGTCCAGTTTAACAGCGAACACGGCGACAGAACCTCCGAACCGGCAGTGTCCAGTCTAACAGCGAACACGGCGACAGAACCTCCGAACCGGCAGTGTCCAGTCTAACAGTGAACACGGCGACAGAACCTCCGAACCGGCAGTGTCCAGTCTAACAGCGAACACGGCGACAGAACCTCCGAACCGGCAGTGTCCAGTCTAACAGCGAACACGGCGACAGAACCTCCGAACCGGCAGTGTCCAGTCTAACAGCGAACACGGCGACAGAACCTCTGAACCGGCAGTGTCCAGTCTAACAGTGAACACAGAGACAGAACCTCTGAACCGGCAGCGTCCAGTCTAACAGGGAACACAGCGACAGAACCTCCGAACCGGCAGTGTCCAGTCTAACAGCGAACACGGCGACAGAACCTCTGAACCGGCAGTGTCCAGTCTAACAGTGAACACAGCGACAGAACCTCTGAACCGGCAGTGTCCAGTCTAACAGTGAACACAGCAGATGTTTGTGCTCCAACCTGGTTCTGTTAGCATGCTAACAGCAGATTCAGTTAGCAGCAGTTAATTAGCAGTTAGCTACTTTAGCGAGTGGTTATGCTAAAGCTAAGCTAACGAGCTAACTGTAACTGAAGCTAAGCTGAGGCTGGAGGTAGCTTAGCTGCGCAGCGTGGATCTAGCATCGGCTGCTTCGTGGTGTTAGCTGATGGATGCTAACGCTCCGTCATCACTTCTTCTGTCCTCTTTTCTGTCCAGGCCTCAGGTCTCTGGGTATGACCATCGCTCAGTGCTACGAGGAGGTCGGCCTCCTGCTCCTCTTCCTCGGCGTCGGCATCTCCATCTTCGCCACGGTGGTCTTCACTCTGGAGTACGACCTTCCTGCCACCACCTTCACCAGCGTGCCGGCCGCTTGGTGGTGGGCAACCACCTCCATGACCACAGTCGGCTACGGAGACGTCCGGCCCGACACGGCTGTGGGGAAGGTGCTGGCCTTCCTCTGCATCCTGTCAGGCATCCTGATCCTGGCGCTCCCCATCGCCATCATCAACGAGCGCTTCTCCGCCTGCTACTTCACCCTGAAGACGAAGGAGGCGGCGATGCGGCACGGCGAGATGCTGAAGAGGCTGGCCCGCGGATCTGTTGGGGGGGCGGGTGTTGGCGGAGGCGTTAACCTGAGAGACGCCTACGCCCGGAGCGTCTTGGAGATGCTGAGGCTGCACGGGAGAGAGAGGGCGAGCACCCGGAGCAGCGGAGGAGAAGAACTGTGGTGGTAGAACCAGGAGACTCGGACGGGTCCGGACCTGATTTAAAGGGGCCGCCATGCAAAGGGGGGATGTGACAAAGAGCTGATACTGCTCACGCCTCTGGAGGTCAGAGGTCAAGAAAATAGTTCCATGCAGTGTTTGTTTAGAGCACCTGATGC
This sequence comes from Collichthys lucidus, assembly GCA_004119915.2. Taxonomy (NCBI): domain Eukaryota; kingdom Metazoa; phylum Chordata; class Actinopteri; family Sciaenidae; genus Collichthys; species Collichthys lucidus. The sequence goes on from CM014091.1 coordinate 33,666,031, forward strand.
ACCTGCACATGTCACAATGAATACCATCGGAAATAAAGCTGCAATCATTAATGAGTCGGCTGATTAAATAATTAAACCATTAGAAATATCTTCAGTAACAAGTAAAACAAAAGTCTCAGCTTCAGTTTGAGTGAAAGAACTCAGTAAAGTGGTTTGAACTTAAAGTAGCTGAATAATCATTTGGCCGACATAATTACAATTACAGCAGTTAATTAAAAAACACTTTGGTAGTCGATCTTGGAGCCATCGAGACATTTTCAGGTTAAAAGTCTGTTTAATAAGACAGGAAGGCAGGTGAGACGTGTGAGCTGTAACCGCTCTGCGACCGTAGAGTCCGTCTGAAGAGCTGCGTGGATTAATTATCGTTTATTACTCTGTCATGATGTAACCGGTACAAAAGTGTCACCGTGTCAGATTGAGTTTCTTTCATAATGCTCGGAGGCGAGGGGGCTGCAATCAGCTCTGGATGTCTCTGGAGTCTACACACCGGGTTTACTGAACGTTCCTGCAGGGTTTTTTTTATTGGATGTATTTTAATGACTGAGCTTTGGGCCGGTTACAAACATAAAGAACGTGACGGCACCGCAGCTGACGAAGCTACAATCACAGACGTCAGTGTGTCAACACAGACACCAGGCTCGGCCTCGTCGGTGAAAGTCCAGAACCAGCCTCTGTGATTTACTTCAAGCTTTCTCAGATCTTGTGCACGGTCAGAAAACACGACATGATGTTTCCAGATGTTTGTGCGATCTGTCATCTCACATGCTTTAAGTTTGGAGTCACTATAAAGCTGCAGGCTGGCTCCTTCTCCTGTGAGTCAGAGCGCCCTTTACAAATATCACAGTGATGACCTGAAGGCCCCACACACACACACACACACACACACACACACACACACACACACACACACACACACACACACACACACACACACTAAAGTAGCAACAGTCTGTAGTTACATTAGATAATGCCTCATTTGCATATTAAATCATCACGTGCAGAAAAATTGCAATAAAAACAATAATTGTCTTCATGTGAGTGATGAGCTGCTGAAGTTTAATTTGATTTATAGTTATTATATTCTCATTTATATAAAAACATGAAAACATGGAGAAAACAAACAGTATTTTATGAAACTTTCTTAATTTCTCTTCCTGTAAAAAGACGTTTGGATAAATCAATGTTACATTTAAGTTTATGCTAATGAGTGACTGAACCGCTGACCGCTCGTGTCCGTGACCTCACCGTGAAGTCTCTCTGGGTAAAAACTCTTTTTTCGTCTCCACGTTTATGTTCCACTTCTTTCCGTCGCTCGTCGAGCAGCCGCAGGCGTCACGCGCTGAATTCAGGTCAGACAGGAAGTCACATGACGTACAGCTCTGCCCTTCAGGACGGCCTTCGTCTGAACACCGAACCAGCCGAGCCAGGGTCAGCCACGTGAAATCACTTCAGTTTGTTCCTCCTCGCCTCTTCGAGACGCATGACGACCTCCGAGAGGGGGCACAAAGTTCATATAGTGCAGGGCTGATGGGAAACGTGAGGTGAGGGGAAGGTGTCACGAAGAGTTTGTGTGCAGAGTTAAACCAGCTCAGATCGGGTTCTTCTTTGGTTCATGTGCTTCACCATGAGTTGGTAGACGACGTAGTTCAGACGTGTGCACAGACATGTGTTTTATTTTGAAAGTTGACTGGGGTCTCTGAGCCGTTTCCGCTCGGTGGCGTCCATCAAAAACAGCAGCCAGGTGTTCTCCATGAGGATCGCTGTGGCCCTCTGCTGCGATGACTGGACACCGCTCTGCACACGCTCCGTCACCGTCAGAGCCGTGCACGGACCCGCAGGATGGGATGAACAGGAGGGTTTACTCTGATCCACGCTCGGCTCCACCAGGCGCTCTTCCTTGTGCTCTGAGCTTTCTTCTGTCCTACTTAACGCTGTCTCGGCTCAGACGGGCTTGTTCCCCCCTCAAGCCTGATGTTGTTGTTGTTCCCCAGAGAAGCTGAGTGACATCACAACGCAGCGCTCCATTTCCTCGTGTTCTCCTTTTGTTTTACAGAAAAAGGCAGGACGGCCTTCATGTCGCTCAACACGAGCAGAAATCTTTGTGTCTGACCTGACGTGGCAGCAGAGGTGGAGAAGAAGAACGTCAAACCCGGGAGGACCACAGCTGGTTTAACTGAAACCAAGTCTAAACCTGCAAACACACGCAAAGTTCAGAACTGCAGCAAATGTCGTTCATGTAGAGGCAGTAACGTACTCACACTGTGTAACTGTGTTCAGCTGTACTCGAGTATTTGACAGTTTCAGGTCCAGGCGAGCGCCTGAACACAGAAGGAAAGAACAGAGCCTGTAGATTAGGGGATAAGATGCAGGTGAGGGGGTGGGCGGGGCCAGCAGTGGGAACAGGTGTGAAGATGAGTACGGCGGTCCGAGGACACCTGGTGGATGGAAGGACACGTGCACTCTGCAGATTGAGATGTGAACAAACACTTAACTTAACTTAACTACAGAGAAGTCCAACATTAAAATGCTGTTTTCATTTTCAGTGTTATTATCACAGACAGTATGAAGTGTCCGTGACGTGGCCCACAGGTGTGAGGACACATCGTGAAGCTCCGTGTCCTCCAGGTAACAACATGAAGAGCATCAGGCTGTTTCTTGTAGTCGCTGTGATGATCAGAGTCTCTGCTCGTCAGAACTGTTTCCTCCTCCGCTCTGATCAAACTGACGAAGACAGATCCTCCAACTGAAGCGAGCTGCAAACCAGCAGCTCCGAACCACAGTTACATGAGCAGATTGATGATGATGATGATGATGATGATAAATAAGAGCATGGCTGTTCATTTACAGCTAATGTCTGAAATTTTAGTTTGTATACAATTCAATTTTTAAAAAACAGAAAACTACTCAAATGTATTTTCTGTAAATGTGGTTACCAAAAATGAAAAATTCTTATTATGGACATAAACATTTATATGATCAGCTGCACGTTTGATGACGGGTCACTGCTGTTATTTTACAAATCAGGAGAATACTGTTTAAAAAAAACTTCACGTGTCAGCTGCTCAGAAATAACGACCACCCCAGAGAGCGTACGCGTCATTCCTGCTTTCCCAGAATTCCCAGTGTGGGACTCGTCATTAGCCCAGTTCTGTTCAGCGGGAAGATGTTGGAGGTGGATGGAGATCGTTCCAAGGACGAGGCTGCAGGTTATTTCCAGCTGTGACAGGAAAACCAGGCCAGGCTCACGTCCCCCCCTTCAAACCGTCCTCGTCTCCTCAGGACGGTCGTGGTTACAGACCCGTGTCAGTGCAAAGTGGGTCAGCCTGCACACACCTGAACTGAATCTGATTCTACTGAATGATGTTACCAGACAACCTTCAAGAGAAATGAACATCCAGTACATCCAGGTTTATGGTGTCGCTCTGGATTCACCAAGTTCATCGGTTCATCCTCTGAGGACCATGAACATTCACAGTAAACCGTCTACAGCAGCTGAAAAACAAAAGATTGATGGAAGCTTGAGTTGTTTTGATCCGTTTGGAGAGACTGAAACTGAATTAATGTTTTTTTCAAATTCATCTGTTCCCATTGAAAATATCCCTGCAGGCAGAACTGCCCGGGGTGAAACTCTAGAGCCGGTCACCAGCTTTAAGTACCTGGGTTTCACTATTGATGACGAGCTCTCATTTAAATTGCACGTCAAAAATTTTGATTTCAAAACTAAGGGTGAAGCTCGGTTTCTATTATAGAAATAAATCATGTTTTTCTCTCCTTTCTCTTCTAATATCAGATTATGGCCATGTTGTAAACATGTCTGTGCTCTGCGCTTCATCACTGTGAACTATGAACAGAAGCTGGCGTGCCGTCCTGGGAGATGACACTCTACACACTCTGGATGACTCTGGTGCATGAGGCTCTTCTTGGCTTAACTCCCACTTTATTATGCACTTTCCTTCAGAGAACCGAAAGCCGTCATGCACTAACCCTCAGGTGATTTTCTGCATCTTGCTGCTCCTGAACTGAAACAGGTAAAGAAGCATTCAGTTTCTCTGCCCCGTCTGTTTGGAACGCCCCCCAATGCGAACCTAAAACTGCAGAACTTCTTCCTCTGTGTCAGGCCGGGACTCAAATGAGGACTCAGATGCAGAGTTTAGGCAGTAAGCTGTTTTATTCAGGACGAGATAAATCCTCGGCTGAGTGAGGCTATGAAAAGGCCCTAAACTAAAGAAAACAAAAATCACTCCAAGGAGGAAAAAACACTGAACTACTCTAAATAACAAAATCAAAATCACTCTCAACAAGGAACAATAAAGCTAAGACTACTCATATTAAAGATTAACGAAATCAAAATCACTCATAAAGAGGAAAAACAAAAAGGCTATGAAACATCAACTTAAGGCTCAAAAACGAGGCTGAAAACACACTAGACTAGATACAAAGTAACAAAAAGCTAGACTAGGAAGTACAACAGAAAATCACTCATATGAGGAAGAAAACAAAGAATACTTGAGCTAAGAAGCTGTGACTATGGACTGTGGAAAAAAGGCTTT